>CP139509.1:83658759-83959666 GCA_021014915.2 Artemisia tridentata subsp. tridentata
ACGAGGTACAACATATTGAAAATAAGTGGGGAAAAGGAAAAACCTCGAAAAACCAAGAAGATACCAGAGGCAGAGGTGGGAAGATTAAAAAGCAGAAAAGGAAAACAACAGAAGAAGTGGGTAGTTCAAGCCAAGCAAATGAAGCATATTGGAAGAAATTCAATATTTGGTATCGAAAGCTAAGGTATTGGAGGCATCATTCTGTTCCGCATTGTATTGACTTCATGCATGTAGAAAAGAATGTTGGTGAGAGTCTACTCGGAACTTTGCTGAATGTTCCTGGAAAGACAAAAGATGGAATGAATGCTCGACTGGATCTGGAAGAGTTGGGGATAAAAGAAGAGTTGTTTGCTAGGCAAGAAGCAGACAAAACAACACTACCTCCAGCAGGTTACACATTAAGGAATGCTGAAAAAGACATCTTTTGTGAAACGTTAAGCAACATCAGGGTACCACAAGGCTATTGTTCAAATTTCTCTAGTTTGGTCAGCCTAAATGATAGGAAGCTCATTGGCCTTAAATCGCATGACTATCACATGCTAATGCAAGAGTTTTTACCCATTGCTATACGTTCAGTCATGCACCCGCCCACACAATATGCTATTATCAGGTTTTGCTTTTTCTTTAAATCTATATGTAGGAAAGAAATCAGCTTGCAAGAACTAGATAAGATGCAACAAGAACTTGTTGTGACACTGTGTCTACCCAAGAAGTTCTTTCCTCCGTCATTTTTTGATATTATGATACACTTGACTGTGCACCTAACTAGGGAGGTAAAATTATGTGGTCCCATATGCTTTCGGTGGATGTATCCCTTTGAAAGATGTATGAAGGTTATTAAAGGACATGTGTGAAACAGAAATAGACCAGAGGGATGCATTGCCGAGGAGACTATCGCGGAAGAAACAATAGAGTTTTTTAGCGAATATCATAAAACCATGAAAACTATTGGTATCCCAGCTGATAAACATGTAACCAATGAAGATGAGGACGGAAAGCCATTGTCGGCCGGCAAACCAAGTGAAGTTTTTGGAGAATCCTTTCAGAAAGCACATTTGTATGTAATACAAAATACAGATGAAATTCAACCGTATATCGAGTAAGTATTACTAACACATGTCGATTTCGTTGCTTAAAATGTTCTATCAAATATAATAATCAAAGACATTTATTTGTTTCAGGCGACACAAGGAAGTTTTGAAAAGAAAAAACCCGGGTAAAAAAATGGCATTGCTGGAGAATGAGCACAGTAAATCTTTTGCTAAGTGGTTACTCGAAGAGGTAATTACTCGTATGTTGTTTGTAATTGTTTGTTTGTTGCTATCATCATAATTGTCCCTCCTGTATATGACATTAGATAGAGGTCGACCAACACACCATTTCATTATCCCAAACACTCCTATTCTTTAATTGTTTGTTTGTTGTTCCTGCAATTTAAAGGTAATATAAACTTGTAATGAAATTCAGGTTGAGAGAGAGTTAGTGATATCCAATGATAGTGTATCAGAAACTGTGAAGTGGATATCATTTGGACCACGCGCCAGCGTAGTGAAATACGAGGCGTATAACATCAATGGGTATACATTTCGTACGAAAAGTAATGATGGCATAGTTTACCAGAACAGTGGGGTTAGTGTTGAGGCAGTAGATGTTCACATATCCAAAGAAGTTGCAACCACAATAAAAACATCTTATTATGGGGGTTTTACAAGAGATATAGGTACTAGTTACCGTTTCAGGCAAATTCCTCTTTTCAAATGTGATTGGGTTAATCGCAAAACTCATGGGGTCAAACACGATACTCTTGGTTATACGTTGGTAGACCTAAATACTTTAGGCCACAAGGATGATCCGTTCATATTAGCGTCACAAGCAACACAAGTGTTTTATGTGAAAGACCAGGCACATAAAAATTTATCCACTGTCTTTAAAACACCTACCAAGAATTACAAAGATACATATGACGAAGTCGATGAGGAGTTTAGTACAGTCATTCACGAGCAAAATGAAAACATATTGCCACATGTATATAAAGAAGACTTGGGCAAGGAATCACGAAGTGACTACTATCCAACCGACATTGAAGGTATTGTTATACAAAAATCCAAGTAAAGCATGTCATGCTGCAAGTTAAGACTGCTGGTTGAAGTTAAGACTGCTGGTTGAAGTTAAGACTGCTGCTCAAGGCTAAGTGCAAGGTTACTGCTGGTATTGTTAAGTTAGTACTGTTAGATGAATAGCTGTTTTAGTATTAAATAGTTGTTCCTGTAATTTAGCCTGTTGTAATGGATTTTGACTCAAAAAAGTCAAGCTTTTCAATGGCAATGAAAAATTTTGCGGTTTTCACTGTTATATATCCACTTGCAGTCAAGCTTTATTGTATTTGCAGTTTCCATTTATCATGTATATGCACTTGCAGGCACTTTAGTAACATGTTACTTCATTATAAAGTTGAAAATTGACTTTAGAAAGTCAAGTAATCTGGTTCCAGCTAGGGGCAAGTAACATACTTACATACTACTGCATTAAACTAGATAGACTATAAAATCCCAGCATTGTAATGGGGCAAATTAAATGAAGAGTCATGACTAACAGTCTGAACTCAAAATATGACTCTATGATTTAGACACCTAAATAAATACTTCATGTGACCATATGTAACATCTTGAATTTAGTCACACAAACACTCAATGTGACTAATATCAAGGTTAATGATAACTGAGTTCACATTTTGCTATACATATTAGTCACATGAATATTTCACAGTGTGACTATTTTCAATGTATTGGTCACATATAATACCCTTATAATGTGGCCATAAACATAATTTAGATGCACATTTGTGGTATGGTGTGACTATTGTATAGCCTATAGTCACATGATTGTGCTACAATTAAATGTGACCATACACATTAGGAATTGGCAGGCAAACACACACTTAACTTTAGACACACATATTAACTTACGTGACCATTTGTATCGAATTTTGGTCACACTTAATCATGTATGCCTATGGTTTAGTGTGACCATATATGACATTTGGTCACACTGTTCAAGTGTGTGACATATATTTGTCACTTTTAAATGCATATCGTGACTATGCTTCAAACTTACTTTTCAGTTGTCACACATTTCAAATTCATATGTGGCTAAATTTTCAACAAAAACTAGCAGTCACGCTTAAATAATGTGTGACAAACTTAAGTATATGATTTAGCCACATACACAATTACTTCGTGTGACCATATATGGATTTTGGTCACACTTTTCAATTGCATGACATATATTTGTCACATATGTATATATATAGTGTGACTAATGTTTTAACCTTATTTGTATCCGTCACACGTCCCAAATTATAAGTGACTAAAAAATCAAATTTTTTTTACCAGATGCGTATAGTCACGAAAATATTCAAATATGTGGCTGTAGCCTCAGATGTAATTCCGAAATGGTCACACAAGTCGGATCAAGTGTGGCTGTTTATTTTATTCTGGTACATTTAGTCACACAAATAAGTTACTGTGTGGCCGTTCGAAAAACCACGTGTGTGACCGTAGGCCAAATATGTACTAGTGAACCTAGCTTTTCTCATTGAAACGCTTGTAATACGTGTGTACAAGAATAAAGGACAAACATACTTTTGTTTGTAATATTTTCCCTATTCGATTGTGGTGTGATCGAATTTACTAAACCCTAAGTTAGGGTTTAATTGGTTCTTGTTCGTTTGATTTCTTGTTTAGCAAGAAATCATTAAGGTACGCATATTCTTTTAATTCGGTTAACTAATTACAAGTATTTGATCTTTAATTCTGCTGCATGCTTTGATGATGTTTACTTGTTATATATATAATTGTTATGATATATAAAAATTCCAACACTTTTAGACCACTCCCAAACAAAAATGACTAAAATACCTTTAGAATGGTGGGTACGTACCCAATTAAGAAAAAAAAATTACATGTTATGATCTAATAACACTACTTTATCACACAATTTTTACTATACGTATGGCACTTAAGCAAGAACAATAGAAGAAAGAGATGTGATGTGGATCGTATGAAATAAATACTGGATGTTTATTAACTTGGAAAGAAAGAAAACAAACAATAAACTTAAAGCATACACACACACTCCCACCTTAGCTAGTCTTGAGGCACACCTACAAATGAGGTGGGAGTGTCCTTATATAGGAATTGAGGGTGACGCCCTAAAGCTTTAACTTGGGCTTTGATGGGCTTTGTGTTGGGCTTGGACTTTTAAACATTACATGGACTTTACTAGCTTAACTTATTACATATTAGATTAAGTCCAAGAAGCCCTTGACCCTCTATGACTAATACAACTTACACGACACAAAGTTTAAGTAATACTAATGACCATCACTTTTAAATCAATGCTAACAATCTCCCCCTAAGGTGATCTTTGGTGTATTTGAACTTTGGGAGACCGTTGACGATGTTGTCTTTGGCTAGCTTGGTTAAGGTGTCGAAGTTGAGATGGGATAATCTTCTGTGCCACAACCAGGACTTTGTTTCGCATGCTCTTGTCATGAGACAAATTGGTGATGAAGAGGCCATTTGGTTTATATCGATAGCATATAAGTTGGTGCCACGATTCCCAGATAAGAGATCATCTCCAACCAAATTCCTAACGAAGCAAGTGTTTCTCCTAAATGCAACCTCTAAATCTGCATCGCAAAACTGTCCAACTGAAAACAGATTGTGCCCCAACCCTTCAACATAGTAAACCCGAGTGATTAAGTAGTTCCCAAACTGAAGATCTCCATAACCCAGAATAGCTGCTACATGATCATTTCCAAAGTGAACAGTTCCCATGAACTTCCATACAAAGTTGATCAGCAGCTTTAGATTCCCGGTCATGTGCTTGGAACAACCCGAGTCGACGATCCAAAGACATATTTCGATAACCTGCCAATAACAGAAGATTGTGCATTTGGAAACCGTTTATCATTTGGTTCCATGGGGTTAGGGGTAACAGACGAATCACATTGATTGAAGGTTTTTACATGTTCTTTTGGAACCTTTTTTAATTCACCATTCACTAGTTTGAATTCTCTACCCGTTGGTATCCATACGCACAACTTAAGATAGTTCCTAGGCAAAATGCTACTAGTGGTTGACCTAGATGCTGCAATAAGTCTTTTGACATATCTAGACCTAGCACTAGTTCCAGGAGGAACATCTTTCTGTTCAGGCATAACATTCACATTCACGTTATTAGAAACAATATCATCACAAGTATTTTTAGATAACGATTTCTTGCACATTAAACAAACAGAGTCATTACATGCACTAGAAACAGTACTTTTAACATTACATCCAGATGACATATGTTTCTTATTCGAAAGCGATAAATTCCTAGGGTGTTCTTCTACTTCTTCCGTTGTATTCTTGCATCTATTCTCAGAGACAGGCGAGACTCTATTGTTCCTTGTATTGCTCCTAGGCTTTAGTCTGCTGCTCCTAGAGGTACTTTCTACTCCTGTAGAAGGTAAGGCACACACATTAGGATTTATCTTGTTGTCCTTTGAATTTGTTTTAGCATTCCTAGTCTCTTTTGGATTATCTTTAATGCTTTTGTCTATCGCCCTATATGTTTGAGATGTAGAGGTAGACGCAGTAGTGGTACTAATCCTATAAAGACCAGGTGCTATCACATTCGATGTTTCGACAACTGCTTTCCCTTTATCAGCACATTTTGCTTTTTCACTTTCTTTTGGAAAGGGTGTTGGAGTGACTGGTTTTGTCAAATCAATTATCACATCAGCTTTCGGAACACATTGAGAAATTGACATTTTTGGTTTTACAACCGGTTTGTCCGAAGTTGACGGTTTTGTAAACTTAGTTTCCTCACCCTTCCCTTTTTGACTATCAAGCAGAGACTTCAAAAGATGATTTTGCTCTTTCATGTTTTTGTAAGCACGCTCATACGACAATTTGTCATACTTGCATTCTTCCTTTTTTCAATCAAGTTGTTTAAAATATGTGACATTTTCTTTTTCAAGCTTAGCAAGAGCGTTTTCATATTTTAAAACAATTGAAGAAGTCTCAGCTCGAAGTCTTTCATCGTCTTCCACATAATATGTTTGGTAAATTATGGACATAATGTCGGTCGACAGAACTCCCTCGAAGAGAGTATCATTGTGGTTTTCCAAAACTTTGATGCGTTCAATGTTTTCATTAGCTTCCTTCACCAGGGATTTGTGGTCCTTGACGAAGTCGGCTATTTCTTTTAAAATTGCATTTTCAACATGAATTACTCTTGCACTTATGTTATAGAGTGGAGTAGTAAATTCTGTTTGAAACACCATTTTCATTTCATTATGAAAACTTGAATGCCAGTTGTTGATGTTAAGATTCGTTTTAGATTCAACAATACTTTGAACTGTTTTTACTTTATACTTGAGATCATCCAAATATCTTCTAGCTTCACTTGTGTTAAAAGGGTTGCTAGAGGACATTTGTTCCAGATTTGAAAGATTTTTGGAAACAACTTTTAGTTTTGTTGAAGCAACTGGTCTTTTGAAAACCTTTGGTAATTGTTGTTGTTTAACAAATTTTACGCCAGAAAGTATGTTAAGCTTATTATAATCAATTGGTTTAATTTCTGGGTTCATTTGTCTCATTTTGATTCTACTCTCTTCGGCAAGCTCAATCGTTTCATCAGAATCCCAAACCTCAGGAAGATCATGTTCATCAAATATCACGTTACCATTATATAACACATTCTATTCTTTCTGAGCTTTCTTGAGTGCAAAAGGGTTTTCACAACCGATAGCTATTTTCTTCATTGTGTGCAAAAGCGGATTTGGATCTTTAATTAACATATGAATTGTTTGAGCAGAGTGGCCCGTTTTTACAAGCAAATATTCCAAATTTTTTATTGTTTCTTGTTTCTCAATGATTTCATCAAGAAGTTCATTTTCGCGTTTTGAAAAATCTGCTTTCAACTTTTTCTTTTCTTTTTCAAGATCAGAACAAGTTGCTTTTTGTTTAGAAAGTTGGTTTTGCAAATCAGAAACTTCCGCATTTAAGGATCTTATTTTCTTGTTTAAGTTAACATCGAGGGTGTCAAACTTAATTTGCAGTTGTTTTTCTCTTAAAACGGAGTTTTTGTAACCATCTTCTAATTCTGACTGTCTTGTTGTATTAATTTCAAAAACTTTTTCATTCACCTTATATCTCTCAAGCTCAGCGGTCAATTTTTCATTTGCGGCCTTAACATCGCGATTGACCTTTTTGACTTTTTCAATTTCAACACTACAGTTGTTCAATAATGATTCAAATAACGCACGTGTTTCCTCATCATTCTCAACATGCTGTGACTCGAAGCCTCCATTAGGATTCATATCTGAATTTGCCAAATTAATATTGCTACAACTTGGCGCGTCCATATATGTATCATAAGTGGGTGCTGGAGTAGCAGGATGCTGTTCCTGATAAGGTGACATATCAAATATTTCATTATTGTGACATGTAGTGAATGGTGGTACCTCAGAGACTGCATTGGTGTTATACACAGGAGGTGATTCAGAATCCGTATCATACTTAGCCTCCTGAAGATTTTCCATGAAAATGCAGTTGGCATCGATGTCCTCAAGGTCTTCCATATCATCCATAAGAGCCATAAAATCATTCTCTTTTGCATTCAACTAAAACCCTGCCTTTTCCTTTTGTGCTAACAGCATTGCTTTTTGAAGATACTCTATATCTTTCTTTTTCGGCTTGGTGGGACAGTTCCTTGCCATGTGGCCAATTCCCTGACAGTTGAAACACTTTAGCAAATTACCCTGATTCACATTTCCAACATTCCCAGCAACTGGAGCAACATTCCCAAACTGATTACCAACATTCTGATTCCCAACATTCTGACCCCTCTGATTTCTAACAACTTGACCCATCTGATTCCCTGCATACTGCCCTACATTACCCATCTGAAATCTAGGAGCATATCCCTGCTGATTCCCCATAACTCCAACCATTTGTCCTTGTTGACCCATATTGAAACTCGGCTGTGCAATCTACCTATTGCGAGTGTTCGATGAAATTCTTTGGTTGTTGTTAGTTGGTGTGGAATAGCGTCCTTGGAATACCTTTGATAGAAGAGTAAATGCTTGAGTCAAAGCAGCACTATCATCATTGTCAGTGAAATCTGGTTCTTGGTATTGTGGGTATTGTTGTGGTGGAATAACTTGTTGTTGTGGGTAGAATTGTTGTTGTTGTGGTATGACAGCAGTTGGTGGAACGTATTGTTGTTGCATGTAGTTCTGAGTGGAAGATGATGATGATGGTTGTGTATTCACTGTTACAGGTGTTGGTGTCTGAGCAATGAGTGCAAGAGGATCATGTTGCTTAGCTCCTCTGCCTGGTTTTGCTTTAGAAAGTCATAGAGCTGATCATAGTTCACTTGATGAAGATTCTTTGTTTGGTTAACAATCGTGACAAATCGTCCCCATTCTTCTGGTAGATTGTTGATGAACTTGATGTTTTGGACAATTTGTTTTGGTGACAACTTGTTTCTTATTAGCTCGTTCATTAGAGTGCAAAACCTGGTGTAATAAGATTCAATAGGCTCCGCTGGAGTGGATGTGAACTTCTCCCATTCAGTTAGCAGCTTGTTTTCAACATCTTGTTGTCCAATTTCTGTGCCATGACAAAGCCTTCTAACTCGTTCCCACATATCATACGCAGTTTCACAACTGTCAACAGCAGCAAAGATCTCACGTGGTAAACCAAGTTGAATTAAGTGCATTGCCAAGTCATCAGCTGCAATTTGTTTCCAATCCTCTGCCGTGTAATCATCTTCTCTTTGTAAACGAAGGAATGGTAGAGTAGGAGGTGTGTCATTTGGATTTCCTGGGTCTTGAATCTGACGAGGCTTGAATGGTCCATTCAGGATGGAGTTGAGCAGGAGTTTACCTTGTCCTTCAGGTTTGGTTTTGATATAGCGAAGCATACGGCTTGTCCATTGAAGATATCCACCGTTTTCAAGCATAGGAGGACGGTTTTTCTGCACCGGCTGCATGAATGTCTTGTTGAGTAGTCATTGTTGATGATTTGTATGATAAATTTGATGTAGGATCGTTGCAATCGAAATAGGAGTTGTGATTGTTGAAGGTTAAATTCGGTTGTTGTCGTGAAGTCTTGGTCTTTGGCTGAAGATCGTTTGAAGTTACTTGCAATTTAGATAAACTACGACAATTTAGATAAAAGTAGCAATTTAGATAAAGTTACTAATTTTGACAAGACTACAATTTAGACAAGATCAAATGTTTACAATTTCGACAAAGTTATGTAAATTACAATTTAGATAAATCCACAATTTCTATAGAAATTTTAATTTAGACAAAATTGTACAATTTTGGCAAAATCTCAATTTATTATATTAATTTTGCAATTTAGATAAAAATCTATCTAATTTATACAAATTAGAAGATGTATTCGTTGTCGAAGTATTCCTCACACTTGTACAAGCACGAGAATACCGAGTTCACGTTTGATGTTGTAGAAATTACGTACAAATCGTATTTAGATAAATTTATTAAGTTGCGACAAGTAATCACAATTGCAATAGAATATAGAGAATTGCAATAGAATTCCTTGTGCACGATTGCGATAAGTCAGAGTCCAGAATTGCGATAATCAGTCTTCAGAATTGCGATAGAAACTCAATGACAATTGCGATAAAATTCCTTAGGCAGAATTGCGATAGAACTCTTTTTCAGATTTGTGATAAACCCTCAAAAGCATAATTGCGATAGAGGACCTTGGTCAGAATTGCGATAACTTATAGTCCAGAATTGCGATAGAAACAATTCCTATAAACCCTCAATTCTATCGAAATTCTTACACAAGAATTGCAATAAACCTTCAAATCTATCTAAATTCTTATACAAGAATTTTGATATTTTGCAAGTCGATGTAGATTCAAACGCAAATCACAACCAAACTTCGAGGCCTTTTTCACAATCAAAGTACTTCACAAACTCGTAAAACTTATAAAGATCAAACCTTTTATCGCCTAGATGATTATAACTGTTATTTCGATACCAAGTTTCAACCTTTTTAACGAGCACAACTAAGTTTGAAGATTATAATCGAAGAAAAATACCAAAGACTCACTAAATAACGTATAAACTATAAAAAGCTACAACTTTTGACCTTAAAACTCGTAAAAACCAAAGAATAAACACAAAAGTTCACGTTTTTATTAACAAAAAATGCAACTTTTGTTTACTTTGATAAAAACCGAACACAACTTTATCCTATTTCGATGTTTGGCTATATGATACCACTTGTTATGATCTAATAACACTACTTTATCACACAATCTTTACTATATGTATAGTACTCAAGCAAGAACAATAGAAGAAAGAGATGTGATGTGGATCGTATGAAATAAATACCGGATGTTTATTAACTTGGAAAGAAATAAAACAAACAATAAACTTAAAGCATACACACACACTCCCACCTTAGCTAGTCTTGAGGCACACCTACAAATGAGGTGGGAGTGTCCTTATATAGGAATTGAGGGTGACGCCCTAAGGCTTTAACTTGGGCTTTGATGGACTTTGTGTTGGACTTGGACTTTTAAACATTACATGGACTTTACTAGCTTAACTTATTACATATTAGATTAAGTCCAAGAAGCCCTTGACCCTCTATGACTAATACAACTTACACGACACAAAGTTTAAGTAATACTAATGACCATCACTTTTAAATCAATGCTAACATTACAACATAATAATTTTTATAAAAAAAGAAGTTGAACTTATATATAGGGGCATTTTCTTTTCAGAACCACTTTAAGTGCGAGAACTGCGAGAACCATATTTTTACAACTAATAATACACAATGTACATCATTTAAATGCTCCATAGCATTTTGTTATTTTTATTTAATTGAAAAGGGTATAATAGTAAAATACATTTTCATATTATTTTTGTTTTTATTAATAATTCCCGTTTTTTATAAATCTTAAATTTCGGATTTTATTTATTTTTTATTTTTTTTATTTTTATTTTTTATTTATGCTAACATGTTTTCAAATAGTCATGGTGCATACATGTTTTTTATACTTGATCATTATTTTTTTGAAATCTCAAAGTGCATATATGTTTTTTTTTCTTCCCAAATAGTCAAAGTGCATACATGTTTTCAAATAGTCAAGGTACATACATGCTTTTTTTTCCCAAATAATCAAGGTGCATACATGTTTTTTTTAGCTAACACTTTTTTTTTATCAACCTACCAATATTTTTTCCTAATCATTATTTTTTTTGAATGTTTGAAACATAAATTAAAGAACATAAATCATTTTGAAAAGAAAAACAAGATTGATATACTTAAATGTTACATTTCACTTGATTACAAGTACAAAAACACATGCAATAATCATATATCTCCAAAAATCGCAAATTATCTTCATGTATATTCGTGTTCATCCACTTCTCGATCTTAAATGATATCATCATCTTCATCAATCAATCTGAAACAAGCATGCACGAAAACAATTAAACCACAAACAAATATGAAACGAAAATTAATCACAACAACTAGCATAACGCATATGCACAATCTTGTATATATTAAACTAATGATGTAAACATATTTTTTAATCATAAACAACTATCAAACACATATGCACAATTTAAAACATGTATGCATAACTCTTCCTTTGATTTTATATCAAACATAAAACACATATGCACACCCTTTTAATTGATTTTTTTACAGCCATAAACGCGTATGTACCATTTCTTAAAACATATATGCACGCCCATAGAACACGTATGTACCATTTCTATAAAAAAAAACATATATGCACCATTCCAATGACTCAATTACTAAATTACTAGTAGCCTCTTGTAATGCACTTGTGGCACAACAACTGAATAAATGAACACTACACGTAACTAATAAAATAATCATCTAAAATAACTAATCATGTACATTAATCTATATTAGTAACATATGTTCTTATCTTTTGCCATACAATTAAGCTGTGATGCAATGGCTGTCGGATACATGTGACCCAATTCATATGAGTCACAATGGACTTCATTGAAAGAAAATCAATAGTATTAAATTATTTTATTCTTTCACAAATAACTACTCTTTAATGAGAAATCAATTACCTTGTGAATGGTCAACCGTGATGTGCAAAAGATGACAAAAGTTAAGGTGATAAAAATGGTTTAATCAGTAGACTGTTTCTATATTCATTGTTTCATATAGTAGACCGTCAACTACATAATAATAATAATAATAATAATAATAATAATAATAATAATAATAATAATACTAATAATAATAATAATAATAATAATAAATAAAAAAATAAAAAAAAAAAAAAAAAGAAAAAAGAAAAAGAAATTCAAGACCAACAACAAGAAGAAAAACCTTAAGCTATAAACGAAGATCCGGATCCACCATTACAGGCGGCTTCACCAAACTGGAAAGACAAGCCGCGATCCATCAGATCTGCTCGTTGTGGATGATGAGGAACATGGTTGTGGTAGGATCCAGATGGATCTTGGTGGCGGCGATGGTTCTTGGCGGCGGTGACGGATCCAGACGAACCATCACCGGCGGATCTTGGTGTTTGTTTGTTTTGCGGATCTTCGCCCGATGGCCACCCTGTTTCCACGGCTTTATTAGTTTGTGGCGGCGACGGTTTAGCCAATGGTGGTGGGAGGTTTATTTTTTGCAACTGACGTTTAATATCCAGGAATAATTTAAAAAAAGATAATTTGTAATCCCTAAAATACCCTCTAACCAGTTTCAAAAATTAACCTAGTATTTTAACTTTATTACATTTATGGCACAATTCATTTTAACCCTTCATCAATGTGGGGCTTTATTTTCATAACTCTGTTAAGTGCGTGAACTGCGAGAACTCCTCTAGAGCAATGAGATTTTTTTAAATATTAAAGATTATTGTTTAATCTAAAAGGTATTATAGTAAATGACAATTTTTATATTTTTTAGATTTTTTATTAAATCCCGTTTTTAAATATCTCATAATTTTTTGGGATTTTTTTTTCTTTTTTGTGTGCGTTTCTTAACATGCATGTTTCTAGAAAGTCAAGGTGCATATGTGTTCTTTTAAATAATGTAAATTTACATGTGTTTTTATTGTATAATAGTTTAAACTTCAAATGAGTTTTACTTAAAAATGTAATTGCACATATGTTTCTGCCGTATATTCTATAAACTTCTTAAATAAAAACTAAAAACATAAATTATAGTCGTAAACTTTAGATTTATTACAAACCAAGAACATATTATAATACACGTATTTTTATATCAAATTAAATAAAATCAAATGTATCATTTTGAAGATACATATGCACGCCTTCTAAGAACATATGTGCACAAAACATATGTATTTGAAGTTTCTCATCAGATTTTTTCGAACATGTGTGCACGTCTTCCAAAAACATACATGCACGCCTTCAAAAAACATATTGTCACGCCTAGAAAAAATAATAGTCAAGATTAAATAATTTTAAAATAAAACTCAAGATAATATAACACACATGCACAAGCTTAAAGTAGCAAACACAAATAAACAGGAGACCAATTTTTTTACGTATCCAGCCGTAATTACTACAATGGAAAGAAAAAATGAACAAATGAATACTTGTTTTATACGTTTTTGTTTTCCCTGTTGTCCAACCACAGACCCCATCTGTATTATTTCTTCTTCTTTACGCAAACCAAAGGACATGGTCTAGTTTTTTTATTCATGGTCATATCTCAATCTTTTAAAATTAATATATGAAGCAATTGCTTAGGCTACTCACAGTCGATCTGAAAACTACGGTCGGTCAAGCCCATCGACCGATATCCACATCGGTCGAGTCGAGTGTGGAGCAAAGGGCAAATATCGGTCGACTTTGAAGCAAAGCCAATGTCGGTCTATTATTCGACCGACTTTATTTTCAAAAAAAAAAAAAAAAAAAAAAAATTCCGAAATTTTTTTTACAAATATTATTTTTTTTCCGAAATTAATTTTTTAGAAAAAAAAAATCCGAATTTTTTTAAAAAAAATTTTTTTTTTTTTTTAAAAATTTTTTTTCTTAAAATTTAATATTTTTTTTCCGAAATTTTTTAAAAACAAATTTAATATTTTTTTTCCGAAATTAATTTTTGTAAAAAAAATTTCGGAAAAAAAATATATTTATTTAAAAAAAATTTCTGAAAAAATTTTTTTTCTAAAAAAATTAATTTTTGTAAAAAAAAATTTCGAAAAAAAAATATTTTTTTTTCTAAAAAAATTAATTTCGAAAAAAAATAATATTTCTAAAAAAATTATTTTTGAAAAATAAATAAAATTTCTAAAAAAATTTCTTTCGAAAAAAAATTTTGAAAAAATGATTTGGACTTTGGACGCAATCAAGCATAACGACAGGGGCCATTTACGTAATTTAGTGTAAGGACAGTGGCTGCAAATTTCAAATACCCACAGGGACCATTTATGTAACATGGAAGGTAAAATGGTCATGATGCTTAAAACTAGTCATTTATGAAAGTTTGTTATAATTTTTCTACAATTTTTTTGTTCGCTACGCTAAACCGATTTTCACGTAAAGTTGCATACGATTAACCCCAAGTAAATTTGAAGTACTGATAGAACACACACTTAATACACAAATAACTAACAACAAGTTCGAATATACGCTTCCTTTCCATGGTCCATTCTATTTTGGGCAGTGATATTATTAAAATCAACTTTCTCAAACAAGAAAAGACAATCATAATGTCAGAAGCATGAAAGAAATTAGTGTTGTTCATCCATCCACATTATAAGGTAGTCCAAAGGCAAGAGTTGAAATTACTTATACCGGAACATTCACTCAACAATGTTTTTCATTTGTAAGTCAATCCAAACACAAAACATACATGTTTTATCTTAATCTTAACTACTTATAATGGGTGTATGGTCAAAAGTGAAATGTGAAAAAGTGAAATGTTGAAATTTTGGTCAATTCCCATAATGCCCTTCTCAATGAAATGGAAATGAATGTTAGAAAGTCAAGCTTAGTTGAAATCGTGAAAACATAATTTTTTTATGGCAAGTATACACATTTATTACACGAATTCTTGAAATCAATAAGCTGTTACATGGCTGGCATTAATCTATTAATGGAATATATTGTATCATTAAAATGTGATGGCTGACTTCTTTTTTATATATCAAGGGTCCATGATATCTCCACAAACACACACACTTTCACACACAAAAAAAAAACCTCATTTTTCACACATCTCATCCACCACCACCGGAATCCCTCCACCACCGAACCCCACCACCTCCGAAACCCCACTACGACCGAAACCCAACCAACACCGAGCCTACCACCACAGAACCTCCCACCACCAACGTAACCCTCCACCACCACAAATCCCCCACCATCAAGACTAACGACCAGCGAAACCTCGACATCACAAAAGGTGGTTTCAAGTTTCAAGTTTTGAGTTTATTTATTTATTTATTTATTTATTTTGCGAGTTTTTTTTAGATCTATGTATATTAAACAAGTTTTTGAAGGTTCTCTTATATAGATCTTAGTTTTGAGTTTTTGAGTTGTCTTATGTACATTTTATTTGCAGATCTAGATCTTTATAAAATTTACGACTCTTTTTTGTTACAGCCGCCGCTGAGTCGCTTGGAAAAGCCGCCGCCGCTGAACTGCTTCTATTGCTATATTATGTATGCTTAAAATTATTATTTTTTGTTATAAAATTTATTACGTAAATTTTGTTATAAAAGTTATAGTACTTCTAGATATGATTTTTCATGACATTTTTGGCCATTTTTCGTTACAGCCGCCACTTGACGTCGCCGCTGTCTTGCCAGAAAAAGTGGCTTCCGTTGAATTGCTTTCGCCGATAACAGACGGGTTCTTTTTTTACGGTTGTTGGTAAATTTTGTTATTGAAGTTATTGTTATTTTGCTTTGTAAGTTCATGCATATTTGTTTAGCAAATTTGTTTATGAAGTTGGTGTAAAATTTGTTGTAAAGATTAAGTAAATTTTGTTTTTTTGTTATAAGGTTTATGTAGATTCCGTTATAATGGTCTTATTTTTTTATATAGATTTATTTGTGTATTTTTTTCTTTTATAAAGATTTTGTTTGATAAAATCATATTTATTTAGGTAAATTTCCTGTACTATATTTGGTAGGTATGACATAAAGTAAAGGACAATAATAATTCAAATGTTGGTCTAACTAATACCATATTTGGAAAACCGAAAACAAGACCACAAAGAAAAATATACTCCAATATGATAGAAGTATGGTTTTGAGGTTGTAGTTTCGACGGCAAGTAAGAGCAATACAAAAGTTTGACCCAACTCAAAAATAAATTCACAAACATGCATTTGAACTGATGCAAGCATGGTTTCGAAGTTGTAGGCTTGGCAGCAAGTAAAGAACAATAACTTTACAAAGTTTGACGCGACTCAAAACTTGAAAATTTGAAATCTTCATCAGAAAAAAAAAAAAAAAAAAAAAAAAAAAAAAAAAAAAAAAAAAAAAAAAAAAAAAACTTGACAAGTTAATATTTGTTAAGAGAGTAGAAATATTTTTTAGAAATAAGTTCACAAATATGCATTTAAAAATGATGCAAGCATGGTTTCGAGGTTGTAGGCTTGACCACACGTAAAGAACAATAGCAGTATAAAAGTTTGACGCAACTTAATACTTGGAAATTTAAAATCTTCACTTGAAAGAAACTTAGACAAGTTAAATGCTTTGTTAGTTATCTTATAATTAATGTAATGTTTTATTTTCAGTTTCACTAAATGTTTTTATATGTTCTTTGATACATAATGTTTTAGTTCAATTATCGCATGCTACAACCTTTTGCAATTACATTTTGATATTTCGCATTTTATGTTTAAACATTACATGAAACACTTACCACAATATCGCAACTATAGTAGTTTACCGCTAGAAAATCTCGTTGCTATGCACGGGTACTCGTCTAGTACGTAAACATATATGTATCTTTCCAAAACCCTTTCAAGAATGTAAATTTGGCTTGTGATATATTTCAAATTTTACTAGATTGACTTGACCATTAGGAGGTCACTGTTCCAAGAAAATAACACAACGATTTTCTACAACATAATAGTAATTACAGAATCTAACTGTTATTAACAGGTCATCACAACCAATCCTTGTGTTAACCTCCTCTAAAAGCCTATAAATAATGAAAAGATATATATACAAAAAACGAAATAGCAACCATCTTTTATAACTTGTATGCATCTCTATGTGATTCCTACTGAACGTTTAAATTAGATCCATCATATAATACGTGGTCACCAATTGAATAATAACAAAAGCCCCTAATACAACAACTTAATTTAATTTATTGTGTGTAAATAGTTTGATCCAACAACTATTTACACACAATAAAATTAAATTGTATCAATTGAATGAATACCCGATCAGATACGTCATTAAGGGACGGTGGTGGTTCTTCGTCTTTCTTAACGCCAAAAACTCTCCTCATCTTTCTTTTACTTTAAAAATTAATTCCGGCGACTTTGTGAAGAAAAAAAAAGGGCCGCTCTCGAAATAGGGAGAGAGATCCGATTTGTGGGGAGTTAGCAGGAGAAGTTTTTGGGAAGGAGGCGTTAGGTTTTTTTTTTTTTTTTTTAGGTTTAACCAAATCATTTAAAACCTGGGAACAGTTTTTGGTATATAATCCTTTTTTTATGGAAGAATTATATTCCCATTTTGCCCCTAATTTAATTTTTTCTCTCAAATTAAGTTACATATATTTTCAAAAATGTCATTATGCATTGACATGACGTACATTATATATTATTAGTAGTAAAAAAAGTGGTTCTTGCAGTTCTCGCACATAACAGGGTGCTGAAAATAAAGTTACACTATATATATATATATATATATATATATATATATATATATTATATATATATATATATATATATATATATATATATATAATATATATAATATATATATATATATATATATATATAAAAGTCCACTTTGGTAGAAAAGAGAGAAAAGTGTACAAATCACCCTCTCTTTCTCCTCCCTTTTTTCACACCAAACTACAGGGACCTTATTGTATTTCCTTCATTCTTTAAGGGAGGTTTTGTATATTCGCACCCTACCCCCACCCCCCCCCCCCCGAAAAAAAAAAAAAAAAAAAAAAAATCCGCCAATTTTTTTTTTTTTTTTTTTTTTTTTTAATTTGCCAAATTTTTTTTTTCAGTCAAAAATTTTCCCTCCAAAATTTTAAAACTATGATGCACCTTTTTATTTTTGTGCATCAAAGTTATAAAAATTAGTTATAACTATGATGCACCAAATTTTATAACTGCGATGCACCAAAATAAAAAGGGATAATATCACGAAAATGTAGTGAACATGACACATTTGTCAATTCTGTGTAGCGATCTATTTTTTTTTTTTTTTTAAATAAGTAACAAAGTATCTAAAATCGACTTTTTGTGTAGGCTAATGTTGCCCACATTGCCCGTTCCGCGTGGGTATTTACGCGTAATATTATCCCTTTTTTAAAATGCCACCAAATATTCCACATGTACAATCCACAAACATTGTTATAATATCCACCCACTGGTCCCCAAATTGGACCACACAATTTCCCCCAAATCCAACCAAAAAAAACCCTAACCAACACAATTGGACCACCATTGTCGATTTTTATGTCGTTTTCAGTGCAATTGCATAATTAATTGATGCAAAAGGTACAATATATGATATAATAGTAGTTTCCCACTTTGAATTGTCGAAAAATTTTGTTTGTTTATGTATTTTGTTAGGGTTCCGCTTATATAATACTATTTATATTAATTTATTCATTAATTTAGGGTTTTGTCTAACTTTTTGCAGTATGGGAACCTCGTTTCAAATGCCTTTGATGTTTGAAGTACACTTTGCTGGTACTTTTGATTTCTTGCCTCTCAGGTATGAAAATGGGGTTGTTTTATATTGGAGGGTTGAAAGGGACAAGAAAATGGACTATGAAACTGCTATTAAGTATTTAAGTGAACGAACATATGAGCCCCTTTATCAGTTGTTCTTTTTCCTGCCACAATGTGAACTTGACAAGGGTTTGAAAGTAATAGAAAATGAGAATGATTTATTTGGTATGTATGACTATGCTGAATCTTATGTGTGGGAAACTAGAAGGGGGGGGGGGGTTGAATAGTTTACCGTTTTTAATTTCTTTTAAAAATCTTGTTTTAAAAGTTTGCTATTGGAAACTTTGATTCGAACTCTATGTGTAATCAATCAACACCAATATGAACTACACACTAATCTAACAAATAGTAAATAATAAAAGTAAAGAGTAGAGTTGGAAAGATCAAACCGAGACAAAGGATTTATAGTGGTTCGGCTACGAAGCTCTTCTTCGCCCTACTTCACTCCCCGAGTACCACACTCGAGAGTTTCAAACACTATATCAACAACCTCCCTTCAGGCGGAGAAAACCGTACACGTCGCTTATCCTATTTCCGACACTAAGCTAAATGTCGAGTGCTAATCTTAGCTAGCACCAATCTACCAAGGTCCACGTGACCAAACACACAAGCCCAATGGCTTCAAGAGATCACCAAGATCTCAACACGATCACAATGATCAACTCACTCTACTAACTCTATCCTAATGACCCTTGATCTTCTTGATCAATCACACAAGCCCAATGGCTTCAAGAGATGTTCACTATCTCTTATAAGATCACACTTGATCTTCACTCTCTCTCACAAAAGATAAATAAACTTGATGTATGCTATGATACAACATGGTTGTAACAAATGTTACAAAAACCTAACCACTACAACTCTTGTATCTTCTTGAACATTTTGAGTTCTTCTCTTGCACTTGGAAGAGGAATGATAACACCTTGTATCTTCTTGGATACTTGTGTTCTTCTCTTGCTAATCAAGAGGAATGATAACACCTTGTATCTTCTTGGATACTTGTGTTCTTCTCTTGCTAATCAAGAGGAATGAAGAGGATCTTTTGGTGGATGATTGGATCACTCTTAAAACAAAAGAAACTAATCTAAATGATCAAAAAGAAAGAAAGGTGTGAGAGGTTTAAAACCAGAAAGTTTTCTGTGTGAAAGGGTGCCTAAAATCTGTGAAAGGGGTTGGTATTTATAGGCAAAGAAAATCTGAACGTTACAGAAAAAATAGTACGGACGGCTCCACTAAACATGCCACGGCTCCACTAAATTTAGTGGAACCGTGGAGCCGTCCTAGACTAGGACGCTCCAAATTTTGTCTTTTCTGGTGAAAACTTATTTGGGGAAGGTTGGAGCTGATTTTGGGGGGGAAAATAGCTGTTGTGATTTTCAAACATATTTTTCCATTAAAACATTTCTTAATAATTCAAAAATAAATTGTCATGTGTATTTTTGAAAAAATGTTTTGTCCCATTAAAAATGTGAGCTCTCAAAACCAAAATTTACTTCTTTGATCATTTGTCAAGTTTGTAAATTTGTCTAAGAGTGATTTGCGTAGAAACGGGATCTTCCGATTAAAAACTTGTTTACGTTAATTTTAACGTAACGTGATTTCACATTTTGTCATCCTCAAAACGTGAAGTAATCGAAAAATATAAATAACGTTTTTAGAAACATTATTTGCATCAACAATCTCCCCCTTTTTGATGATGACAAAATATAAACTCTCATTTTAAGTTAAAATTAGTTTTAACAAGTTTTTAATGAGTTTACTCCCATTTCTCCCCCTTTTTGTCGAATCAAAAAGGTGACGACGGCTCACCCTTAATGTGTACTCCCCCTCATTTGGAGAACACAGAGGAATCGAGCAATGGTTTGTGCTACAAAACAAGGTTAGACGACAAGTATACAATATCTAACAAGTAGCACATTTGACAAATATCCAACCACACAAAAGAATAGCTAAGTAGCCAAAATGAAAAGCCCATTTCATAAACATAAAATAAATGTCATACATAAGTATGACTACATCAAGAAAGCAAATTTAAAATAACATGAAGACACATAAACATCAATAGTAGTATGAGGCTTCAAGATTTGCTTCCAACTTCAAAAGGGTTCCTAAGCATTTATTGGAGGGACTAAACATAACCATGTTTAGTTTGGGCTATTGTGTGGTGGAGGTGGTGGAAGGATGATGGGTCCTATGGGTGGTGTGAGGAGGTGTTCTAGGTATGAGAACCTAAAGTTAAGCTCATCTCTAAGATTCATGATGAGTTCAAGGTTGTGATGGCAACAAGCACAACTCAAGGTGTGTGAGTGAAGGGGATAAAGGATGGGATAACCCATTAAGGGTTGAGGTGATGGTGATAGGGAAGGTGATGATGTGTTGCTCCCAAACTCAAAGGGAATGTTTGGTGATAGGGTGAGGGTAAGAGTTAGAGGTTGTGGTGATGGTGAAAATGATGAGGGTGATGTGTTAGTTCCCATTTCAAGGGAAGTTGATGGTGATGAGTTAAGTGTTAAGGCTAAAGGGTGAATGGGACTAGGTTGAGGTGAATGTGTGTTGGTTCTAGTTGTGGAGGATGAGGATGTGGGTTTGATAGAGGTTGCCTTTGATGGAGCTTGGGGTGTAGTGAAGGAAGATGATGATTTGGTAGAGGTTATGGGTGTGTAGGTTTCATCTTCATCATCCAAGGTGAGATCAATGAAGGCAATGTCATTGGTGATATGTTTAGTTGATGATTGAGGTGTGTGAGTACTCTTGATCCATTGATCAACTAGAGTGGTTTGATTGGTTGGTTTGATGTTGAATCTAGGTTTCTTAAATACTCTTGATCCCATGATGGTTGTATGGTGAGTGTGAAGGTGTAAGGATGGGTGTAAGGATGGCAATGCATGATGTTAGCTTAAATAGCCAAATCAAAAGCATGCAAGGTTGAAAAGGATGTTGGATTTGGGGATTTGGGTGTATGGGAATCAGGTAATGTTGGCAGATTTCCTGGAAAAAGAAGTCAAAAAGTGGAAGGAAATAGTGAAAATCGTCTTCCAGAGGCACGGTACCACTAAATGTACCACGGCACCACTAAATTTAGTGGAGCCGTGGCCTCCATTTGACCTTCTTTCCAGGTCTGCAGGTTTTAGGCAGCCTAAATGGGGAAATTTCTGGGGAATCCATTGGCTGCAAATCTCAAAGCCTCAAACCACTAAACACATAGAATTCCTAAAGCTAGTTTCAACTAGCAACTAACATGATCATGTGATCATCTATGTATTTAGGCAACTATTAAGCATGCATGAATTCAAGCAAGTTTAACATCTAGTGCATGTAATAAAATAATAGAACATGCATGAACTAGGCAAGATTGATTAACATAGAGGTTAATTAACTAAGCAAATTAACCAAGTTCAAGTATGAAATGTTAAAAGGAAAACACTTCAAGCAAGTTAATGTTTATGGACATTGCCATGACTTTATTTATAATAGCTTAATAATACTTAAGTTAATAGTACTACTTAAGCTAATCCTAACTAGTCTCTTTTCTTCCCCAACTTTTTAATCTTGTTCCCAAGCCCTTTGAACGCCTTGCCGATGGACTTGAATCCCCCGATAGTTTTCTCATGCATCGAGACTTGTCGATTGTACATGGTTGTTTGTCTTCTCATCATCGTGGATAAGTTGTTTTGTCCGAATTCAACATCGGATGTTTGTGTGAATGATGAGGTGTCAAGGTTACGAAAGAAGGTGTCGGGAGAGGGAGTATTAGGACGAGACGTTCCTTCTTCGTTCACCTCATCATCATCCTCATCCATAGGTTGAGAAGATGAACTGTGACCGAACGACGAGGAAGAGTGGGGAATATCGGAAGTGGATTTACGACCACGTTTGGACCCTTTGTCCTTACGTTGCTTTGTGCGACATTGTGGTCCACCAAGTGGTTTCATAACCGGATTGACTAGGACATAGTCGACATCATTGAGAGATGGGTAGGTTTGTATAACCCACCTGAATAAACGAGTAAGCAACATGCCATATGGCATGAGCTCATCGGAACGACGATGAATACTGGCCATCCGTTTGACCATGTAGTATGCGAGGTTGTAAGGTTCCTTGATACTAAGACAGTAGAGCATGTGGGCAAGACTTGCCGGAACGTGATCACGGTTGCCTGCAAGGCTTAACGCGTTCTCACGCAGAAGAAGTTCCCAATTTCTAATATCGGGACGAAGCTCTTTGAGGTATATTTTGTTTGGGTCGAGGTAGACAATGGAACCATCACGTTTTTTATACGTGTTGGTGACTCGAGGAATTTGGATTACTTTTTTAATTACTTCAATGTCGGGAACTTCGGTACGATAAGCACCTTCGTTCTCAAGATTGTAGTAAAGAGACTCTAGAGAATGGTCTTTAGTGAATGCACACTGACCATATGAGGGAATACCGAGAATATGACCAATCTCGGTGACAGACAAGATGATATTTTGGTGTCGAATCCAAAAATCAAGAAAGACGTTTCCGTCAAGATCAGTGTAGGTACGGACACGACTATAAAACTCGAGAATAAAACGAGGACAGACTTGATCGTTTATTTTGTATAAACAATCGAACTCGATAGAAGGGAAACAGACACGGATGTTGTCTGTCGTGACATAGAGTGCATCGACTACACGCCCTTCGTGTATGTATCGATCTTGAACTTTGGCTAGATAAGCTTTTTGTTCAATGGGAAGTGATGGGTATCTTGATAATCATTTCGAGGCATTGTTATCTACAAAAAAATTATTTTTGTATATGTTAATTCGTTGCATTTTAATAATTACACTTCTAGTGTGTGTGCCTAAATGCAAACAATGTGGAGGTGCGGCAATCTCGACTCTAAAACTATCCTAATGAGATTACCCAAACGCTCCTAACTTCACTTTTGCTCAATCAAATATGTCGAACAATACATATCAATTATGTACTTCGACCCATATTTGAGAGTTCGCGTATACATGCAAAAACGTTTTTAATTTGCATCAACAATGCATGAAAAAGGTTTCATGATCCTAGACTCGTGAAGTTTTTCGAAAAATGATCGAATTGGGGTGTTTGGTAAACGACTCATCATGGCGCCAACTAGCTTTAAGTTTAAAAAGCTTTAATGCAAAACGTTCCTAATCCAATTTTAGTAATCCTAAACATGATTCCACTACAAACAATCAATAATAATCCGATTTAAGTTATTAAATTCGGACTAGGTTTTGCAACATAAGTGGGTTTATGAAAATCCTAGGTTTAGGGAATCATGTGAATGCTAGATTGTCTAATCCTAGCCTTAATTTCACAAAGGATTAACAAAATTTGAAAAATCCCTAATTCAATTTTGAACTCAAGAACAAACCCTAGACTCAAATTAAAAGAAATTAAGCATGATTTACTTACAATTAGTGTTGTTGTGATTAGGATTTGTTGATTCCAATGCCTCAATCTTGATTTGCAAGAGCTTAATTGATTTTTAGTGTTTGAGTTCGGTTTTGACACAAGAGGAAGTGGTTTTGGGTTTGATTGAAAGGATGTGCAGAAGAAAAGAAAGAATGGGCGCGTTTTTCAGATGCACGGCACCACGGTTCCACTAAACATTAGTGGAGCCGTGTCTATTTAATGGAGTCGTGTATCTGATTGTGCCATTTTTCTTCTGTTTTGACTTTTGGCAGATTAATCTTACTTATTTAGTAAGACTTTTTGACACGAGGAAAAAGTTTATACCTAATTGATAACGCTCAAATCTAACATGTTTTTAGGAGCGTTATTGTGGATTTTATGCATATATATTGGTCACTTTTATGAACTTTTGGTACTTAATGAAGTATATTTACATTTTAGGTTCATGGAAGCTCAAGTACAAGAAAATGAAGAAAAAGACGAAGAAATGATCAATAAACGAAGATTTATGCATGTGCGAAGAGTTCCCGACAAATAAGAGTCTCTTGGAGTATGTTCGAGAAGATAAAGTCATGAAGATTGTCACTCCAAAGACTCAAGAATAAAGCACAAGAGGGAAAACGAGGAAAGAAATGAAGAAAAGAAGCTCAAACGAAGAATTATTGGAAGACTCGTTGTTCCCGACACACCTCCACCATTTTGGCCATAACTCGAGCATACGAACTCGGATTTAGTTGATTCAAGCGCCCACGGAAAGCTAAGAGAAAGATCTACAACTTTGGTTTTTATCATTTCTGGCCAGAATGCTCCATCCGATCGGTAGGAGCCCGCATCCGATTCGGATAGAGCAAACTTGACTTTTACGAGAGCTCCAACCGATCGGTATTGCCCCGCATCCGATCGGTTGGCTGAAACTGCCTTCTCCAAGTTATTTTTAATGCTTCTTTAAGTGCCATTAAGTCCCAAGTCCGATCATGTGCCTCTATTAACTCATAAACCTGCCCTTTTATGACCCTTTGTGCCCAAGTTATTTGCTTGTTGGCTAAGGGTGGCTTCTACCTATAAATAAGACTACTTTGGCATGGTTTCAAGTGTGAAATTGTATCCTCCACCCTCAAGGACGAATTTACACCAAAACATAGGTGCAATTCCAGCCTCCACCCTAAAGGAAGAATTGTCACCAAAGGAAAATCTAGCCTCCACCCTAAAGGAAGAATTTCCACCACCTTATCTCACCCAAAAGACTATAAACCTTTGCCATTCATGGAGGACGTATCACCAAGAAGTATTGGAGCGATTCTCTAGTTTGGTTAGATGTTGTAGTTGATTGGAGGCTTGAAGGTTGCTATAAATCTTTCACCTTTGCCTATTTGTAATTCATACTTTGGGTAAACTCTTGTTACGTTTATGATGTTGAATTCTATTATTAATGTTTGGTTTCTATGATTATGTTGATGTGACTTCTTAATACTTGTTTGGTTTATATGATAACTTGTGATAATAGGATGTTTGGATAATATTAGTGTTTGTTTGATAACATCATATTTGGTTAAGTTGGAACTTGTCTTGTTTATTGTTTTGATTAATCATTGTTGGATCTAAATGTCGAAAGGATTCTTAATAGTGGTTGATTTCAATTCATTAGTCGACAAATGTTTTGGTCTTGTACTTTGTGACGATTGTATAAGAAACTTAATAAACATGACAAGTGAATGTTTAATTTGGATTAAAGGTCGAAAGACATCTTTTGAATATGTGTTCATCAAGTAAATGGAACTTCACGAATTAATAACATCAAAGTTATGGGATCGAAAGAACATCTTTGTTTGTTGTTGGTTTAGACATGAGTTTTATGACATGACCAATTGATTAAGACTTATGTATATTTGATTTATAAAACACTAATTTAGTATTGGTTCTAGAGGCCGAAAGGAACACCAATATGTTTTCCAAACTAGTAAAGGCTTACACCAAGTCCTTACGCCAAGTCCTAGTTAAGGCTCACACCAAGTTCTTACTAACTTGTTATCATTGCCAAACATGTATGTTCTTTGTGTGCTAGTTCTCATATTGCTTTTCTTGTTGGTTTGATCCGTGACAATCATAACCATCAACTTGTTACTTGCTTAAACAAACAAACGACACTTGAGTACAACCAAGTCTCTTGGGACGATCTTGACTTACCCACCTTTACTACAACGGACGAGTATACTTGCTCGTATGTGTTCCTAATTAATCGGTAATTCATGTTTATAAATTTAAAACCTCGTGTGAACGCATCAAGTCTTTATGCACGATCCGAACACATCACTAATAAACTTTTTGACGAAAACGATTAGACGGGATGAACAAGGAATGACTTTAGTGTTTCCAAGGAAATTGACTAAGTTGTCATTGGATGAGAATTGACTTGTAATATTTCCCGTGAAATAATTAGAAGTCATGAGTCGTGTTTTGGTGGATGACTATAATATTTCCCATGAAATATTTAATTAGTCGGAGTACGAGACGTAAGGAATGACTTAATATTTCCCGTGAAATATTCAAAAAGTCATGTGACGAGTTGTGAGGGAATGACTTAGAACTTCTAGAGGAATTTCTAAAAGTCATGAGACGAGTTAGATAGATGACTTAAGAAGTCATGGGTGATTCGTAGAGGATGACTTCTATATTTCCCGTGAAATATTTGAGGAGTTATAGAAGGGATATGTTGGTCCCTTTACACGATTAGAATTAACTAGAAAGTTAATCTATTGGTGTTAATGACTAATACAATGTTTAAGGATTATTCTAACAGTTATAAAACGTGAATGTAAAAACAACAATATTTTTCAACGTTTAAATTCTTATTAGAAATAATTCCAAGAATCTATACCCAAGTGTTTTGCGGAACAAACACTTGGGATTGAATAGACAAGGGTATGGGGTGTCTCCTATCGAAACTCAAGTTTTGCTTGAGTGGTAACAATATACCCACTGAGCTATCTCAGTGAGTTGTATACTCTTTGTAGGAGAGAAGTTCCTTTGTAAAAGTTCAAGACTTTAATTATACAAAGCACACTTTAACTTCTCTCACAGTTGCTCTATTTATACACAAGTATTCTAAGTATAAGTGATTAAATATAATACAAGTTGTTGAGGTTGCGTGTCTGACAATTACAAATAGTAATTGTCATTTCCAAGAACCAATAGGAAAGGGCTAATAAGTCTTTGGGAGTTGTTGGCTGACACTCCATGACTTTTAGCCGCAATAGGGAAGGTTGGATCTGACAAGAGAAGAGTGTTGGGCTTACACTATTATCTTCTCAGATCTTTTCCCTATTGTTCCCGCCTTTTCTTCAGGCGTTGGTTCCTCAGTCATTCAATCACTTTGTTGGTTGAGGAGACTGGGGTTCAGTGAGTTCTTATCCAACACTCACTGAACCCATCATCTTCTTCTTTGGCTTAAGTCCTACTCAGGGAGTACCGCCTTCCTGAGTAGTGAATCCTTCTTCTTGAATTCGCCTTAAGCATCCTGAAGATGACTCACTGAGAGGCTGTTCTCTCAGTGACTTGAATTGTTCTCGGTTTAAGTTAACACTTAGTTAATTTGTGTCCAAATCATGTTCGAAGCATTCTTGGGATTTACATGACCCAACAATCTCCCCCTATTTGGATATAAATTATTCCTAAGTGTTTTTGATCAGATATGAGTGAGCTAAAGACTTCTGCTCATACTGAATGTACTAGAATGTAAATAAGGACACTGAAATAATAAAAACATCATCTTATTAATATCATTTACAAGTCCTAACAAAACTAAGTACAAAAAGGGATAGTGTTGGGTATTCAGGCAGGTCATCAGTTCAACTTGATTCCAAGGGCTTCAAGCTTGGGCTTCTTCGACTGCAGCTCATGTTGGTCAGGATGTTCATTGATTTTTCTTTTCAGGTCATGACAAAACCTCACATTCTCAGGACTCTTGAGTGGAGAGGCCATCATTAGAAAGCCTAGCATTGCTTTGATCCCTGATAGATCTATATCACTCCACCTCTGGAAGGCTTTGTCACCAAACTCATCAATGAAGAACAACCCTCTTTCAGGCTGTTCAATGACCATATTGTTTCTGAAAGGAACACCTTCAGGGAGAGCCCTATTGCAGTCAAGACCAGGAATCTTGATCTCAGGCTCAGCTTCTATCTTCTTTCTTTTCCTTGAAGAAGACTGAGAGGAAGCAGGTTGTGCAGATTCAGGGAGAAGAGATTGAATGCCAAGTTCCTGAGGTGCTGCTGCCAATCTTTCATACCTCAGACTCAATGACTTCATCAGATTAGGGACCACAACATTTGATTTCTTTGCTATTAATGGACCCAACTCGTCCAATTCAGTGATCCCAAAGTCAGCGAATCTGAAAGGTGAATGAACATCAAAGTTTCTCTTGTCAGCACCTCTGTAGACAGTGACAATGGCAGGATTGGTGTTTCTTTGAATATGAACATCAGTGATTGGTTCTGGCTTCATCCTTTCAGTCATATACCACTGATATTTCTTAATCCTATTCTGCCTGATCTCTTCAGCCCGTTTGGCTCTTTCCTCCCTTTTCTGCCTGAGAGTGGTCATCTCCTCAGACTGAGCTTTCACAAAGGTCATACCACCTTCTCTTCCTGAGAGATCCTTAGCCTCAAGACCAATTTTCTCAGCTTCTTCATGAACAACCTTGATTAAGGCAGACTTGCTTGCCTTCTCTTCCTCCTTTAACTTCTTCTTTGCTTCCTCTTCCTGAAGATAAGTACTGAGTTCATCAGCTGAGAAGTGGTAAAGAACTCCATCAATTTCATATGGGATCCTGAGTGGTGATTCAGGATCCTTTGCAACCGTGATAGGTGCTGGTTGAGGCTCAGGTTCAGTGAGAATGCCTTTGCCTTTATCTTGATGGGAGGAAGAAGTTTCAGGAATCTCCCCCTCAGTATGAGAAGGAGGTTGTTGGCTTGAAGCTCCAGTGTCTTTCTCCCCCTCAACTGTTGCTTGAGCCATGGTGATAGCAAGAGTTGGAGTCACTGGAGCAGTAGGACCTTTGAAGGCCTGATAGATCTCAGTCATCATTGATTTGATGTCCGAGGTGTCTTTCTGAAGACTTGAGATCTGATCTGCCAGAGAAGCCTGAGAAGCTTCGATGCCTGACATCCTTGACCCAAGAGACCATGCCAAGGATGTTGAAGATTGTGCCCAAGTACCAAGATGTTTTTCCTGAAGACCCATGGAAGTCCTGATTGAGTCCAGTGAAGAAGTAAGACCCTGAAGCTTAGAATCCTTCAGTAAACTGAGAAGCTCACTGATTTCACCTGATTGCTTCTGATAAGTCTCAGCAGCCTGAAGGATTGTCTTGGTGAGTACGGGGTCATCCTTGATAGCTTGCTGAATAGTACCAAGGCTTTTAGTAATGCCTTCAAGAGTAAGATTGAACTTCTGGAAATGAAGATCAATAGCTGTCAGGGAGTGGTTGGTACCTGATTGGATTTCGATCACATCATCATGAAAACTTTCAACATCTGCCTTCAGGTTGGCATAGTGAACAGCTGCTTCAGTGTGATGATCAAACATCTCTTCAGTGAGACCAGTGAAAAGAGCTCTGTTGGTCTTCAGTAGGAATTTGACCAATGTTCTTTCAGTGAGGGGAAGAGAGTTATCATATTTTTGGAGGATGTCCCCAGTATCAGAAGATTCAGGAGACTTAGAACCTGACTTTTCACTTTGGCTTGGAGATGACTGATGTGAATGTTCAGGTTGTTCAGGTTGTACATCAGTTTCCATATCCTCACCTGCCTCAAAAATTTCTTCTTCACTCTCTTCCCTGAGCTCTTCATCAGACTCCATAAAAGCCTGATAGTCCCTCATGGACTCAATACCCAAAAAATCAACCGGCTCCTCTTTATAAAAAGATTTGCCTTCGGTTTGGTCAGGTCCTGACCCCGTTGTCATAATAACTGAGTGGGTTTTCTCAGCCTGACTAGCCATAATAACTAGGGTAACACCAGCCTGGCTTTTGGGGGCAGTTCCTGAAAGACTAGATCCGCCTGAGGGGTTGATGGGTTCCATATCAGCGGGTTGTTTCTTTCCCTCTGAGTCTTTGTCCCCCTTAGCACCTTCAACTACTGATGGGTGCTTTCCAGTAGTATCACTAGGTACTGATTGTGAAGATTTGTGAACCCCCTTCCCATCAGGATTGTGCTGTCCTTCAGGGGATTTAGGGTCCTTTTCTCCCTGAGATCCTGAGGGTGATTTCTCAGGAACATTAACGGGATGTGAGTGTTTGTGGGTTCCCTTCTCAGTAAGGTAGTGCTGCCTTACCGAGGATTTAGAACCCTTTCCTCCCTTGGGAACTGATTGTTTTTTGACAGCTCCTTCACCGGGATGTGAGGGGGTGTGGGTCCTCTTCCCAGTAGGGTGGTGCTGCCCTACCGAGGGTTCCGGACCCTTTCCTCCCTTGGGCACTGATTGTGATTTATCAGTACCTTCATCGGGATGTGAGGGGGGAATGCTTTCTGATCCCTCTGACTTGTTTATGTCAGTTGGACCATGTGGAATGGGTGTGCCCGAGGTCACTGAGGATGATTGCTCAGTGACTTCCGTTGGCCTTTGTTTTGAGGTCAAGAGGGTCTCAGAAATGGGTGTCTCAGAGGTCTCGGCCTTTTTCAACCTCTTTTTAAGGTTGAGTTGGTTTTGAGGATCAGTCTCAGTGGCGAGTGGCTTGGGTCTAACCACCTGGCTGGACTGACCCTTCTTTGTCTTCTTCACCTTTTTGGTCGGTGAAGGAACTGGAGAGATAGCTTCATTACCCTGAATGACTGATTGCATGTATTCAGTCAGGGCAATATGTGTAACCTCACTGATGCTACTAGTGAAGTTTGACTTGTGCAGTACCTCAGGCTTCGTACCTTCTGCATCAGTCCTCACATAGTCAGAACCGAGTAGGTCCTGAAGCACACAGGAAACAAATCTAGGATAGGACATGTGCCTTTGCCTATGTTTTCCTGAGAGCTTAGCAACGAGGTCTCGGAAGATTATTCCTCCGATGTCTATTTTTGTACCCTCAAGGAGACTGAACAACATCAATTGTTGTGATGAGTTCAACTGTTCCGTAGAGGATTTATTTCCACCCAGGACCTGAATGACAAATGTCATCTGTATCCTCCAAATAGGGTGGAACCATGTTTTGACTACTGGAGCTTTTTCCAGTAAGCCTCCCACAGACATTCCTGGACGTCTGGGGTCATGGGGTGCAAGAAAGATCAGTTCATTCTTTATGTCCTGATCAGTAGGGTTTGGAGAAAAGGCTTCAGCAAAGTCAAGGCCTGTGGCTTTGATGAATGCTGAGTAGTCAAAGGAGAGGGTTCTATTCCCATTCATCACCGTGAAGGTGATGATTGACTCTTTGGTGTCTTTGGGGCTGGTTGCCACAGCCGTACACCAGAATTCCCTCAAATAGTCATGGTAGATGACTGAGGGGGTATGGGTGAAAGCCTTTGCAAGAAAACAATTACGAAGATATTTCATAACGTTCTTGTAGGCTGGGTAGATTTGTGGATATGAGAAATTTCCCACCACATTATTTTTGGTTAGGTCTACACCCTCCATTGTGAAATCCACGTTGGGGGCATATTTCACAGCTTTAGAAGAAGCCATTTATGGGTAAGTCTGGGTTTGACTAAGGTTAAAGGGGTTCTAAAGCTTAAGAATGCACACACAATTTGTTTTTGAGAATAAAAAATGGCAGAGTTTTGCTTAAAATTCTAAAAAAAACGTGTGTATGTATTCTTCTGGTTGGGATATTTATAGGAAAGAGGAGATGGGGGTGTTTTGGTCATTTGAGCAAATCTTTATTTATTCAAAAAATTATTTGGAAATTGGTTTGAATAATAAGTTTTGGGATCCGCATTTAATGCCAACACTCCACTTTCCTGGTTTGGCGCAACAGTCGAGGTGAACAGTTGAGCAGTTCTGCAAAAGTGCAACTTGCAGAGATGAGTCATCACATATTTGAAATGTGATTGGAGAGGCATTTAATGCCAAGTGGGAATGTGGTGGCCCATTGGTGGAAGCCAGAAAGGCTAAAAAAGAACAAATATTCTTGAATTAAATATGTGTTCAGTTACCAACCTCGGACATTTACTAACTAGATACTTAGAGCATTTAAGTTAGTATTTAATGTCCTTTTCAGGGTCCTGAATGACTTTTCATTCAGTGATTGGTTTTCAGGGACTTGGGATTAGTCACTGATGACTCAGGAATGAGGAATGATTCCTGAGACAAGGATTCAGGAACTTGGGTTTAGTTCCTGAGGATGAGGATTCAGTGAGATATTTTCACTGATATACATATTCAGTCAGGGACCTGAGATGTTAAGAATTTACACTTTTAGTTGGAAAAAAAATTAGTCAGTGGACTGATTCTCTATATCCAACATTCCTAATTCAGCTTTCAGTCTTGTGAAAGTTGGTTCATCCAAAGGTTTGGTGAAGATATTAGCTAACTGATATTCAGTAGGAATGAAGTGTAATTCAATGTCACCATTTATGACATGGTCCCTGATGAAGTGATATCTGATATCAATATGTTTTGTTCTCTGATGAAGAACAGGGTTATTAGAGATTGCAATTGCACTTGTGTTATCACAAAAGATGGGTACCATCTTGTACTGAATTCCATAGTCACTGAGTTGACTTTTCATCCAGAGTACATTTGCACAACAACTAGCTGCTGCAACATATTCAGCCTCAGCTGAGGACAAGGCAACTGATTGTTGCTTCTTAGCACTCCAACAGACTAGTTTCCCACCAAGAATTTGGCAAGATCCTGAGGTGCTTTTTCTGTCCATGTTGCATCCAGCATAGTCAGAGTCTGAGTATCCTTTGAGATCAAGTCCTGAGCACTTTGGATAATATAATCCAAGGTTAGGAGTGCCCTTCAGGTACCTGAATATCCTTTTCACAGCAGAGACATGAGATTCTTTTGGGTCAGATTGATATCTGGCACATAGACATACTGAGAATTGGATATCAGGCCTTGATGCAAGTAGATACATCAGTGATCCTATCATTCCTCTAAAGAGAGTTTGATTGACTGGTTTACCAGTTGGATCAGGACCAAGGTTGTTTGGGGGAACCATGGGAGTTTTGACTGAGGCACAGTCACTGAGATCATACTTCTTCAGTAGATTCTTTACATACTTCTCTTGACTGATAGTGGTTCCTCTATCAGTCTGCTTGATCTGAAGACCAAGAAAGTATGTCAGTTCTCCCATCATGCTCATTTCAAACTTCTTTGCCATTAGTTTTTCAAATTGTTTGCAAAGTTTGAAACTTGTTGAGCCAAAGATGATGTCATCAACATACACTTGTACTAGTATGACATCATTATTTGTCTTATAGATAAACAATGTGTTGTCTATCTTGCCTCTGACAAATTTGTTTTGGATTAAGAAGGCTGAGAGAGTCTCATACCATGCCCTGGGAGCTTGCTTCAGTCCATAAAGGGCTTTGTTAAGCTTATAGACATGATCAGGAGACTCATGGCTTTCAAATCCAGGAGGTTGCTCAACATAAACTTCTTCTTTCAGTGAACCATTTAAGAATGCACTTTTAACATCCATTTGGTACACTTTGAAGTTCATGTATGTAGCAAAAGCAAGGAAGATCCTGATGGCTTCCATCCTTGCTACTGGTGCAAATGTTTCTTCATAGTCAATGCCTTCTTGTTGATTATAGCCTTTGGCTACAAGTCTGGCTTTGTTTTTAATGACTATGTCATTTTCATCAGTTTTGTTTTTGAATACCCATTTCATGCCAATGACTGAGACATTCTCAGGACATTTGACCAAGATCATTACCTTGTTTCTGTCAAATTGTTCTAGTTCATCATGCATGGCCTGAACCCAACTTGGATGTTTAAGTGCTTCTTTAACACTTTTGGGTTCAACTGTGGAAATGAAGTCCACAAATAGGCATTCATTGGATGAGGCTGCTCTCAGTTCAGCAGCCATGCTTCTAGTAAGCATGCCTTCAGAAGGCTCACCAATGATATTGACAAGTTCTATATCCTGAGATCTGGTCCAACTATCCTGAGGTCTTGGGAGTGGGTTAGAACTTGTAGAAGCCTGATGGGTATGATCATGATTAGACACAAGATTTCTATTTCCTTGTGTGTCTAAGTGGGTTGAGTCATTACTGAGATTGTTTGGGTCCTGAGTATTTTGTTCAGACTGAAGGATATCATCAGTACTTGTATGTGCTTCAACAAACTCAGTGATGGTTGGGTTTGGTAGGTTGTGAGGGATAATGTAGTAGGAGAGGTTAGCATCATCTTGATACTGAGTAGAAGGATTGTTTTCAGACAGATATTCATCAGGAGGATATCTAGAAGAATTATCAATTCCTATCTCTTCTACTGAGGCAGTTGAGAACCTGATTGTATCAGTGCTCTCATCAAAGGTAACATGAAATGTTTCCTCAGTCTGCTGTCTCCTTGTGTTGAACACTTTGAAGGCTTTTGAGACAAGTGAGTATCCCAGGAAGTATCCATCATCAGCTTTTGCATCAAATTTTCCTAGGTGATCCTTGTGATTATGAATAAACACAGGACACCCAAAGACATGAAAGTAGCTGATGTCAGGGATTCTTCCTTTGAATAACTCATATGGGGTTTTCCCATGTCTCTTGACAATTATGGATCTGTTTTGTGTATAACAGGCAGTTTTGACTGCTTCAGTCCAAAAATGGTTGGAAAGGACTGATCCACATAGCATTGTCCTGGCAGCTTCAATGAGTGTTCTGTTTTTCCTTTCAGCAACACCATTTTGTTCAGGTGTGTATGGAGAGGAAAAGTTTTGGGAAATACCTTTCTCATCACAGAAACATTCAAGTTCATTATTTTTGAACTCAGTCCCATTGTCAGTTCTAATTTGTTTGACCTTAATGTCATTTTGATTTTCAATGTTCCTGACAAAGGACATGATTGTTTCAGCTGCCTGACTCTTTTTGATCAGGAAGAATACCCAGGTGTATCTTGAGTATTCATCCACTATGACCAGAGTATACTTCTCATGGTTAATAGACCTTGGACTGACAGGTCCAAATAGATCCATATGGAGAAGATGTAGGCAGTTCCTGATGGAAAAATTGGTTTTGGTTTTAAAGGATGCTCTGTGATGTTTACCTTTTTCACAAGCTGAGCATGGTTTATCCTTAGAAAACACAAGTGATGGTAAGCCAAGGACCTTGTTTTGTTTTACAAGATTGTTAATGTTTTTAAAGTTCAGGTGGGTTAGTCTCTTATGCCAAAGCCAGTTGAGTGCATCAGTGGCCTTAGCAAAGAGACATGTTCCATCCTGAGTTAGACTTGACATGTCTAATACATAAACATCTTGTCTCCTTGGTGCAATGAGGACAATTTCCTTATTTGCATTGAAGATGGTTCCTTGCTTATCATCGAACTGAACTATGTACTTTGCATCACATAGTTGACTGACACTGATCAGATTATACTTAAGACCATTTACATATGCTATCCTAGTAAAGACAATACCATTGCAGTTAACTGAACCATAACCTTCAGTGAGACATGATGAGTTATCAGCAAATATCACTTTGGGTCCTGGTTCTTCCACATATTTGTGCAGACACTCCTTAACACCAGTCATGCTCCTTGAACATCCACTATCTAGATGCCAAATAGGGTTCCTAGCATGTTTCTGCACAAATAGTAAAACTAGGTCAGTTCTTTCTAGGACTCCATTTCATGGAGGGTTTGGTATTGTAGGTCTTTATGAAAGTATTAATTGATTCATGGTCAGTGGTTGAGTGGACTGAGCTACCACATGTTTTGCATTTGGTAGTAGGGGTAGCCTCAGTAGTCTGAGAGGATTGCTTCATTCCTCTTTTTGACTGAATGACTTTGTCTTTTCCTGAGGATTTCTGAGTGGAGCTTCCACTAGATTCACCATGTTTGTCATATTGACAATCGTCAGGATGGTGGTCATTAAACCCACACAAAGGGCAGGGAGGAAAAGGCTTGGCCTTTTGCTTCTGTTTCTGCTTAGAATCAGAAGGGTAGTTCAGGCACTGAGCCTTGAGTCCTGAAAAGTTTGACATGACTGAGCATTGTTTATGATCAGAGGTCCTGTGATCTTCCTTTTTGCAAATCATGCAATAAAGGACTCTATAGCAATCATCAGTGAGATGATTTGTATAGTTGCATAGCTCACATCTTTTCAGGGGTTTGGTGGGTTTGGGTTTGGTCTTTGAGGAAGTTGGTTTTTGTTCCTTCTTGGATTGAGAAGATTTCTCAGAAGATTCAATCTTCTCTCCTAGCTTTCTGACCATTTCAGCCAACTGATCAATTTTTGAGTCAGGGCTTTGAGTTGTTTCTTCAGAAGGCACTGAAGTTGATGAGTCATCAGTATTTACTGAGACATCAAGGTTTGCTCTCTTCAGGATGGTTGTTCCCCTTCCTGATATCTCCTTAGGAGAGTGTGGTGAGAAGATCATAGGTGGGAGGCCTAGGTTAGGTGTAGCACCCTGAAGGGTATTCAGTGGAGGAAGTGGAGGGTATGATTCTGATTCGGACTCATCCAAGGACTCAGTGAGTGGTTCAGTAAGTTCAAGCTTACTGAGTTTTTCAGTGAGTCCTAGCATATTTTTCAAGGCCTGACTTTCAGGAAGCAAGATCTTTCCAGTCTCAAAGTTTGGTAACTTACTGACTGGGTTGTTCCTGACAATCCAGTCATTTGACTTGGGAAGCATTTCTTGCTCAAAAGATATGCCAGCTGGAACAAAGTTTAATTCATTTTGACACATCATTGGATCAACCATAAGAGGGTCAATGCCAATGGTTTTCTGAGAGATTAATCCCATAGTGTCAAAAACCTTAGGGTTCTTCTTGGTCCAGCTTTGAATGATAGCCTTTTCTTTGTTAAGTTCAGTTTGAAGGACTTGGTTTTGTTTCAAAATCTCAGTGTTCTGAATTTGTAGAGTTATTGTTTCTAGTTTGGCTTGCTTAAGTACAAGTAGTTCATCTCTACATTTGTTCAATTCTGACACAATATTGTTATATTTTGAAAGCAAGTTAAGTCTTTGTTCTTCAACAAACTTTAAATCAACACAAATATAATTCATGTAAGACTGCCAATCAGAATCATCATCCATAGAAAGTAAGGTATTTACCTTTTTCATGGTGATGTTGACCCATTCTCCATTTCTAGCATGGCCTTTTCCCACAGCCACCTGATCCTCTTCTGAAAGTGCCATCAGTGCACTAACTCTTATTTCCTCATCTGAAGAAACTTCTTCATCATCCCAATCATATGCTTCAGCTATTAAAACCTTGTTCTTTGTCTGAATAGGTTTAGGTGTTTGAGCAGCCTGAGACAATATGGGGTTAGCTTCAAGAAGTGCAAGTTTAGCTTTGATATTCCTATATTTTGTTTCAAAATCCTTTTGACCCTTGTTTTGGTATTGTTGGGTGGACTGAAACATTTTAGGTTGAAACTTGCTAGTTCCTGAAAATTTGTAAGAGGGTTCTGAGATAGTTTTAGAATAACAGTCCTTAGCAAAATGACCCTTTTTACCACATTTAAAGCATTCTGTGATTTCAGTTGCTTTTGATTTTGTAAAGTTGGACTGATTTCTTTTGATGAAACGTTTTGAACTAGCAAGGAGTGCCCTCTCTTGGAATTCCAAGTTCAGGTCATTCAGGTATTCCTCATCAGTCCTTTCATCAATTTCTTCTTCAGAAATCTCTTGAGTATCCTGCACAACACCATTAGAATAGAAAGCAGTTGATATGGGTGTTGAGGTTAAGGCCTTTTTGGACTCATGTGTTTTTGAGTCAGGGTATCTCCTTGAGATCAAGTTGTCTTCATAGACAAACTTCCCATAAATTTCAGGGAGCTCAAGGGTCTGAATGTGGTTAGCATTCCTCAGGCCTTGTGAGAAGTTGAGCCACTTCTCAGGGAGACTGTTGACAAAGCCAACATTTGTCTCATGTTTGGTCAGTACAACACCATCATTTGATAATTCATTTATCAAAGTTTTGTATCTGGTGTAGGTCTGTGAGAGACTTTCAGAGTCCTTTGCCCTGAAAGTATTATACTCAAGTTTAAGGTCCATGACCCTATTTTCCTTGGTATCTGAGGGACCCTCAAAGCTGTTTACCAAGTCATCCCAAGTTTGCTTGGCTGTTAGACAGTTGATGACTGATTCCATTATATCGTCAGGAAGACATGATATAAGGATGCTTTTCAGGCGTTGGTCTTGATTGACCACCCTTCTCTCATCTATGGTCCATTGGGCTTCAGGCTTGTTTAGACCTGTGCCAGTCTTAGGGACAAATGGGCCATCCCTGATACAGGTGATGTAGTAGGGTTCCATACCAGTAAGATAGCAAATCATACGCTTCTTCCATTTGCTAAATTTCCCAGTTTCAAGTCTGGGTGCAACAGCTGAGTAGCTGCCACCCTTTTTGTCGACTAGCTGGGGTACATTGATATCAGCCATAGTAGGATCTTGGTTTTAAAAACCTAGAGCACTCTCGGTTATTTTAAAAGATTTTATAAACCAGAGTCTCTGATACCACTTGTTGGTCCCTTTACACGATTAGAATTAACTAGAAAGTTAATCTATTGGTGTTAATGACTAATACAATGTTTAAGGATTATTCTAACAGTTATAAAACGTGAATGTAAAAACAACAATATTTTTCAACGTTTAAATTCTTATTAGAAATAATTCCAAGAATCTATACCCAAGTGTTTTGCGGAACAAAACATTGGGATTGAATAGACAAGGGTATGGGGTGTCTCCTATCGAAACTCAAGTTTTGCTTGAGTGGTAACAATATACCCACTGAGCTATCTCAGTGAGTTGTATACTCTTTGTAGGAGAGAAGTTCCTTTGTAAAAGTTCAAGACTTTAATTATACAAAGCACACTTTAACTTCTCTCACAGTTGCTCTATTTATACACAAGTATTCTAAGTATAAGTGATTAAATATAATACAAGTTGTTGAGGTTGCGTGTCTGACAATTACAAATAGTAATTGTCATTTCCAAGAACCAATAGGAAAGGGCTAATAAGTCTTTGGGAGTTGTTGGCTGACACTCCATGACTTTTAGCCGCAATAGGGAAGGTTGGATCTGACAAGAGAAGAGTGTTGGGCTTACACTATTATCTTCTCAGATCTTTTCCCTATTGTTCCCGCCTTTTCTTCAGGCGTTGGTTCCTCAGTCATTCAATCACTTTGTTGGTTGAGGAGACTGGGGTTCAGTGAGTTCTTATCCAACACTCACTGAACCCATCATCTTCTTCTTTGGCTTAAGTCCTACTCAGGGAGTACCGCCTTCCTGAGTAGTGAATCCTTCTTCTTGAATTCGCCTTAAGCATCCTGAAGATGACTCACTGAGAGGCTGTTCTCTCAGTGACTTGAATTGTTCTCGGTTTAAGTTAACACTTAGTTAATTTGTGTCCAAATCATGTTCGAAGCATTCTTGGGATTTACATGACCCAACAGGATAAAACGTATATAAGATATGACGCAAGGGATGACTTTAATATTTCCATTGAAATATTGAAATAGTCATAAGCGGGATGAGAGGAATGACTTAAGAGTCATGAGGCGATGTGAGTGAAATGACAAATGAGTCATAGAACAAGACGTGAGAAATGACGTTAATATTTCAAGTGAATTATTAAAAGATCATGAGGAGAGAGGTGGACGATGACTTTAATAATTCGGAAGAATTACCTAAATAGTCATGAGTGGGGTGACGAGAACGTATTGGTTGGAGTATTGACGATGTTGTCATTCAAGAGACGGAGGAGATGACGTACTTCGACGAGCTTCGTTCATGAGCAAACTACAGGGTTCCCGGTCAAGTCTAATGGCATCTTGACTGCTACTCTTCATAGGGGGTTGTCTCATCTATAGTGTTTGTTGTCATGCCTTTCCGGCGCTTACGTACTCGGCTTCGGTCGTGGAGACAATAAGAGTAGTTTGTTTCTTGGGGAACCAAGATGTTTGTTAATCAACCTATGAAGGTACAAACATTACTCTCTATGTTTCAATCCACATTTACTCTCTCATTATCAGAGTTGGTATAGAAACATTTTCTACATCAATCTCCTTGAGATATCGCAATCTCAAGTGTGTAGTACCTTTGATGTATCGGATGATACAAGTGGGCACAAAGTCAAACACTATTCATGATAATGGACCTACTTGCCGTTAGGTAAACTACTTTACCTATTATGCCCCTAACCTAGTTATATCCGCGCACTCACCTTCTTCGTCTCTTGTGAGTTTCGTTTTTGCGGATATGGGCGTCAGTGTCAATTAAGACTATTACTTAAACTATGTATCTCATACATATAGTATACATAAGTTTACAGGGATACTTAATTTAGGCAAGATTACTTATGTGCAAGGAAGGAAACTTGATTCACTCATCAATGCTTAATTCAAACTTGTCACGCATGATCTTCAAGCGATCATCGAACATTTCTGGACAAGTTGAGTTTGACATGATGAGATGTGAATAAAGTTTATGTGTTATAGTGCCTACCATGTTAGATTCTAACTACACTATTTCATGCCAAACATTACTACTAACAAAGGGTGTTTTAAGAAAGCGTACCTGTGCCTGAGGTGTTGCTCTTAAAACTAGAGGATTAGACTACCTTTGTTGAATGTTGAGCATATAAGACACGACTTGACTTTTGTGTCACCAGACTTGTTTGATAACACATCATACTCCTTTTGTTAGACTCCGAAATTTATTTACACTCATGTTTTCCTAGCAAAACAAAAGTTCAAACATCTGGTCCCCAATATCTCATGGGTCCAAAGTTGTTAGAGTCAAACATCCTACGCATTTGTTGCGTTAGTTTAGGATGTGAGAATGGAGGACACATTTCCCATGGTAAGTAACCTTTTGATGGACGATCATTCCAAGTTACGGGAAAGTTACTTAGATGATTTTGTCTTCTAAAGTTACCTCTCGGTAGAGGAGTTCTAGACCGAGGTTTGGGAGAATTAATTCTTCTAGGTGGAGAAGTAGTAGACCTAGTGCCACGCTTTACAAATCCATGTTCGGGAGATGACAATGGTTTGTAAAAGCCTTTGGCTTTCTCTTTACTTGGTGTAGACACTCTAGTACTATCTACAACTACGTGACTCGGTTTAGGACTCAAGTTCTTTTTCAGAATTGACCCAGTTTTGTCCTCAGCACCAGACGGTACCACTAAATTTAGTGGTGCCGTCGGTATCATTAGTGGTGCCGTCACCTTCAAACTTGGACATTTCAGGCATTACAAAATTTACTTGTTTATTACCACTTGTAGAAGCCTGATTTGGGTCAAATCCTAAACCCGAACGGTCATGTTCACTATATCTAATGTTTTCAAGTATATCATTAAGTGTTTTGGTTCCTTTATCAAACTTAATGATTCTTAAAGCATTTTCTTTAAGCCTTTCATTTTCTACTTGAAGACTCATACATGACCCACATCCTAAGTCTACTTCTTTATTTTTCTCAAGTCTCTTGACATGATCTTTTAATTCTAAGACTTGTAGTTCTAGTTCTTTTAGTTTTAATTTTAGCTTTGTGTTTCTACCTAAGATCTTAGTACTAACTACACATAGTTTGTTGTATTCGTCATGCAATTCACTATCATCTATTGATGAATTATTATCACTATAATAAGAAGAGTTGGAATGTACCTCGTTAGAAGCTTGAGCCATTAGGCATGTTTCATCGTTAAGCTTCTTCTCTTCTTCTTCACCGCTATCACTCCAAGAGCCTCCTACAAAAGCTCTTTGGTTGTTGGAGTTCGGTGGTTTAGGACATTCTCCTATGAGGTGATTAGGATCTCCGCATCTATAGCATTTCCTATCACTTGTCCCTTTCCTTTCATCACGATTCTTTTGAGATGACCTCCTTTCATCGCGAGGTTGTCTAGGAAATCTACCTTTCCTCCTAAAGAACTTTCTAAAGTTTCTAACGGCTAGTGCATATTCTTCATCTTCACTATCGGAACTCAAACATTCCTCATCACTAGTCTTCTTCTTGGCTTTCAATGCTAGAGATCTAACTCTCTCGCTTTTTCCTTTGACAATGTCGGAGTCCTTCTTGATTATCATCTCGTGAACTTTCAAGTTTCCTATAAGTTCATCGAGTGACAAGGTCGCCAAATCCTTTGACTCTTCTATGGCGGTGACCTTTGCTCTCCATTTAGGATGTAGAGCCCTAAGAAACTTCCTAACATAATTCTTGCTAGAGTAACCTTCATCAAGAGCTTTAAGACTAGTGATAATAGTATTAAATCTAGCAAAAACATTATCTATTGACTCATCCTCCGAAATGGAGAATTGTTCATATTGTTGAACAAGAAGATCTATCTTGTTCTCTTTGACTTGGTTATTACCTTGGTGAGTGACTAACAAAGTTTTCCAAATGTCTTTTGCCGTATTACACATGAAAATTCTTTCAAATTCCTTTTTAGGCAAAGCATTATAAATCATCATTTTAGCCTCATTATTTTTGGCTAGTTTTCTTTTTAGTTCATCACTTTGTTTATCATATGAAACAATTTCATCCTTTTTAGTTATCGGATTCAATTGAATCGGTTGAAAGTCACCCTCGGTAATAACATGCCAAAGATCAATGTCTTTTGATTTCACATACGTTTCGAATCTTGTTTTCCAATATATAAAACAATCGGTTTCGAAAAGTGGTGGTCTTTGCATAGATTGCCCTTCTAGATATTTGTCGGAATCCATTGATCGATTCAAGTTTTAAAATACAATATATTTTAAAATCTTGACTGACGTGGCTTCTGATACCAATTGTGGGAAACTAGAAGGGGGGTTGAATAGTTTACCGGTTTTTAATTTTTTTAAAAATCTTGTTTTAAAAGTTTGCTATTGGAAACTTTGATTCGAACTCTATGTGTAATCAATCAACACCAATATGAACTACACACTAATCTAACAAATAGTAAATAATAAAAGTAAAGAGTAGAGTTGGAAAGATCAAACCGAGACAAAGAATTTATAGTGGTTCGGCTACGAAGCTCTTCTTCGCCCTACTCCACTCCCCGAGTACCACACTCGAGAGTTTCAAACACTATATCAACAACCTCCCTTCAGGCGGAGAAAACCGTACACGTCGCTTATCCTATTTTCGACACTAAGCTAAATGTCGAGTGCTAATCTTAGCTAGCACCAATCTACCAAGGTCCACGTGACCAAACACACAAGCCCAATGGCTTCAAGAGATCACCAAGATCTCAACACGATCACAATGATCAACTCACTCTACTAACTCTATCCTAATGACCCTTGATCTTCTTGATCAATCACACAAGCCCAATGGCTTCAAGAGATGTTCACTATCTCTTATAAGATCACACTTGATCTTCACTCTCTCTCATAAAAGATAAATAAACTTGATGTATGCTATGATACAACATGGTTGTAACAAATGTTACAAAAACCTAACCACTACAACTCTTGTATCTTCTTGAACATTTTGAGTTCTTCTCTTGCACTTGGAAGAGGAATGATAACACCTTGTATCTTCTTGGATACTTGTGTTCTTCTCTTGCTAATCAAGAGGAATGATAACACCTTGTATCTTCTTGGATACTTGTGTTCTTCTCTTGCTAATCAAGAGGAATGAAGAGGTACTCTTGGTGGATGATTGGATCACTCTTAAAACAAAAGAAACTAATCTAAATGATCAAAAAGAAAGAAAGGTGTGAGAGGTTTAAAACCAGAAAGTTTTCTGTGTGAAAGGGTGCCTAAAATCTGTGAAATGGGTTAGTATTTATAGGCAAAGAAAATTTGAACGTTACAGAAAAAATAGTACGGACGGCTCCACTAAACATGCCACGGCTCCACTAAATTTAGTGGAACCGTGGAGCCGTCCTAGACTAGGACGCTCCAAATTTTGTCTTTTCTGGTGAAAACTTATTTGGGGAAGGTTGGAGCTAATTTTGGGAGGGGAAATAGCTGTTGTGATTTTCAAACATATTTTTCCATTAAAACATTTCTTAATAATTCAAAAATAAATTTTCATGTGTATTTTTGAAAAAATGTTTTGTCCCATTAAAAATGTGAGCTCTCAAAACCAAAATTTACTTCTTTGATCATTTGTCAAGTTTGTAAATTTGTCTAAGAGTGATTTGCGAAGAAACGGGATCTTCCGATTAAAACTTGTTTACGTTAATTTTAACGTAACGTGATTTCACATTTTGTCATCCTCAAAACGTGAAGTAATCGAAAGATATAAAGAACGTTTTTAGAAACATTATTTGCATCAACATTATGGGCTTATACATGTGTACATAGCACATGGCCCTCAGGACTTATATGTTTATTATGTTGAGAATATGTATGTACCTGCTTCTGATGAAGAGGTTCAGTCTAGGCAAACATTAGTAAAAGATGCTGGTAATATGAGTTTTGAAGAGTTAATTGCTTGGGCTGAGGAAGCGGCAAGTATGGATGTGAGTGTGAGTGTAGGAAACGGTGTTAGTGGTAATGTCAGTGTTGACAAGGATAGAGGGAGTCTAGAAAAGGGCAAAGGGACTGTGGACAAAGGAAAATCCATCATGGTAGATGAAGGTAGGATAGGTCAAACCAGAAAGGCTGCTAGGAAGAGGAATGTTGGTATTGTAATTAATGATAATGTAAACCCTTGTGAGAATGACCTTGATGATTCTGATAGTGATATAGATTTGCAAGAAATGTTTGAGGATGCTCATGAAGATGATTATGATACTGAATACTCTGACAAGTCTATAGATTATCTATCAGAAGGTGAGGATGAGCTGATTTCACTTAGGAAAAGAAAGAGTGAGGCAAAACATAATCCTACACCAACTAAGCCAAATAGAAACACACAAGAGGATGGTTGTTCTAGACCTAACAGGGTGTATTGTCACACCCCCAAAATCGGGTCCAGCGGAAGCTTACACATCGCTGGGGTGCAACTCAATTGGTATCATAACACAAGTGTAAAGAACGGTTTTCACATCAATCATTTAGAATATATTTGATAAGTCAAAATTGTTAAATTTACATTATGAAAAGTGGTGCGGAAGTTGGCCCATAAAATAAGTTAAGCGGTCCCAAATGTTTTATCAGAGTCTTCTATGACCATGCCATGCCCTGCCAAAAGCCTCAAGTAGCGTGCTATTGCTGGGTTCCTGAAAATACATGCTAAAGTGTCAACACGAGGTTGGTGAGTTCATAGAGTTTGCTATAAATAAGTTGAAAAGCGTTTAGAGAAAGTTTCCACAGCATAGGCATTGTAAATCCACTCAGTTGCAAATCCCGCCCATAACAACACTTGCAACCTGTGTGTTTACAACCCACTGCTAACATAGCTTGAGTAAGACATGTAAGTATACGATATGCGTTCTATATCACTAATAGACCTTATGCTGCTCACTAGGAGACTTATCAATGCTGCTCACGAGGAGACTTATCAATGCTGCTCACAAGGAGACTTATCAATGCTGCTCACAAGGAGACTTATCAATGCTGCTCACGAGGAGACTTATCAATGCTGCTCACAAGGAGACTTATCAACGCTGCTCACTAGGAGACTTATCAATGCTGCTCACGAGGAGACTTATGTTCGGCTACCCCAAGTGTTTGATACTTAGGTCCGCGATATGCTTTCAAGAATAACGCAACTAAGTTTAACACAATCATGTATGTAAGCAAACAGTTTAAGCATGTATCTCCCCCAAAAGTTCAAAACGTATAAAGAAAGGGGCTATGAAACTCACCTGATGCGATAGCAACAATACTAGTGGTGAATATGCTGGAATGAGGCTCGGTCTCTAACCGCGACCTAATGTGAATGATATGATCTAAGGTAAGCAAATGAAATGATTCTACTCATGCAATTACGTATGTTAACGATACCACTCGTTAGTTTTGAAAATAACGTTTATCGTCGAAAACTACATTTTTGACGTCTCGGCAAGTCATATACTATATTTCGTGTAAAAATGTTGGAATAATACTCCACGATCCTCTTTTGGTGTTTTATTGTCAAATAAAATAGTTTCGTCGCAAAATAACCCTTTTTACAACTGGTGAAAATATGACCAAACGGCCTCGCAAAACTAGTCGTAAAATATTGTACGTTAAGAGTTAGGAATAGAACTTGACGTTTTTGAAATCCTTGCAACAACATCTCAATGTCGTCTCTTTTGAGTTTTGATCATACACGTCTCGATCATAAAGAAAATCGGCTTTGAATATGGTGCCTTGCAAAACAATTTACACTTAGAAAATATTGGAATTATAGTGAGGCTGTCAAAATAAGTTTTGTTAGTCGGATTTTCAGAAATTCATATCTTGGTCGTTATAAGTCGGTTTTCAACGTTCTTTATATCCACGCGATCGTCATAACATGAACTAACATATTCTCAGCGGCTCGGCTCAGCTAGACTACGGCTAACGCCTCGTTCTGTCCCCTGAAGTTCGGCCAACAGCCCGCATTTTCTGAAAATAATAGTTTTGCGTTGCTAACTTTAAAACATCGTATCTCCTTCGTTATAACTCGGTTTTTAGTGATTCAAGCGACCACGTTTTCGTGTTTGAGAGTACTTTCTAAATATGAAAGATAAAATAACGCCATGTTTACTGATTTTTCCAGAGTTTGAGTTTTTGGACAGCAGGTATGTAAATATGTTAAAAACTCGTTTTCTTGGTTCGCGGCTTGATCAAACAACTACAACACAACTCCACAAATACACACATCCTACCATACACCTTCTTAGGGTGTCATGGGTCCTAAACATCACTAAAATAGTGGGCTTCGCGGGGATGTTAATAAAACATACAGATCTAGGGTTTGAGATAGTTTTAATGAAAAATAAAACAAGTGGTATACATAACATAAGTTTTGCATGAATAGCTCTCAAAATAAATAGGAAATACATCAATATAAGAACAAAGGAAGTATGAAAAGATCAAAAATAGTGTTCTTGAGCTTACTTGATGATTGGTGAGCTAGAATGAAAAACAACCACAACCTTGGAGTTTTTATTACAAAACTCTAACAAGGAAGGTATTCGGGACAAGAATGAAACTTGGTCTTCAAAAAAAATGGGATCTCCTTGGTCTCTTGTTGGTGTCGTGGGATGGAGAGGGAGAGAGGAAAGGTTTTGCCTTGTTTTGCTTAGTTAAAAAGATGTGTAAATGTTATGAAATAAAATGAAGTTTTAAGTAAAGTTAAGCCATTAAGGCTTTTTGGCTTATTAGGCCAACAAGGGGGGCGGCAAGCTTCTCCAAGAAGCTTTAGCATGTGCAATTTTTCACTTAAAACATTTTTAGGATAAGTCTTAGTTAGTTTAGTGTGTAATTTCGGCGTTATCGGGTACCGGGTTAACTGAAAATAAAACGTGACGAATAAAAATAAAATTCGACAAAGTTGTAAAAACTCATAAAATCATGTTACTGATAAGAATCGGGTGTTAAAATAGTGTTCGTGATAAAATATCGCAAACCGATGGGGTTATAAGCCCTAACCGGGAAAATATAGCAAAAGGTTTCAAAACACCGAGTAAATTAATAATATAAATTTTATATCATTAAAATTTGCATGAAAATATATTAGGATCATAATCGGGAGTATTTGAGTATAATATTAGTAGTAATGACTGAGTGGTATCGTTTAATGAACATACGTAAATTGAAATGATGAAATCCCGTGCATAGTAAAGACTCGAAAATGCGAATTGTGACATGTATGATGTAGCTGAATCTGACATTGTTAGGCAGGCCTAGGAAAAAAAGAATCAGGGCACCACATGAAAGGAAAAACCCTAGTAGAGTATCTAAGGCTTGTGCAGAGATGACATGTACTAATTGTTTACAAAAAGGGCACAACAAAAGGGCTTGTTCTAATGCAACTGTATTGATACCACCAAAGCAACCTGCTCAAAAAGGGAGACCAAGGAAGAATAAAAATGAAATACCAGAAACAGTGGGTGTGGGAAGTGTGCTGGGAGCACAATAAATGTCAATGAACCTGCAAGAGTACCTGCTAGACCAGCAAGTGAGGGTGCAAGAAATGAGGTACCTTTGAGAGATCCAAGTAGTTTGGGTGTCAAGAGATCTTTGTTTGGAAGTTTGTCAACTGCAGGTACATCAACTTTAGGCACATTAGGGAAGAGAATCAAAAAGGGCTTGACATATACAGTTGCATCAAAGAAGGAACAATCTCAAACTGTTTCAGCCCCCATTGAAGGAAGCCAAGATCCTGCCACACAACATAATGTTGGACCACCAACTCAGCAATCTCAAATCAACAATGGAATGCAATAAGCAGTTACCCATGGAAGAGAAGCACAAGCTGGCCAAATAAGAGCAAGATCCAACATTGTAAGACCAAGGCCACCAAGTGAAAGGATTTTAAAGAAGAAACAAGCCAAGAGCATTCCAGGGATTGGTTCATCACAGGCAAATTCACTTGATGTGGATTAAATTTGTTACCACTAAGTTTCCATTTAATGTTATTTATTATGTATTCAGTATGAAACACTAGCTAAACATATATTTTGTGAATCTGTGTGTGGTAATACAGATGTATAAAACTGGTGATGGTGTGCACATCTTTTGTCTATCTTTTGTGAATTTGTATGTTGTGCACATACATAACTCTAGTATGTAATCAAGTTATGACATTTAATGTTATTTATGTAGTTATGACTTGTGCAACATTTGTGTTTGTAACATTTGTTTACAACCTGGAAAAGCAATTAGATAACTTCAACAAACTTGAAAATTGACTAGACATAGTCAAATGTAGTAGTACAACTGGGTTACAACATCCTTATTCAGGATACAACAACTTTATTCAAACAAAGTCCTCCCTAAATCAACCAAAACAAACTTTTTTGCCCTTCCCTTTTGCACAGACTTTGGGAATTTGTGGAGCAAATGGTTTTATACCATTTTCTTCACAAGTTTGATCATTGGGAAGCCCTAGCACCTTGACCCTCTCATCAAAAAGCTCTTTGTCAGTTTTTTTAGGAGTTTTAATCTTCCTAGCATCATCCTTTTTGGTCTTTGATCCACAATAACCCTTTGGAAAGTAGTCTCCCCATGGCATTGGACCTTCAAAGCAGCTTGAGGTGTCAAAGTCACTTGAATCACTGCTGTTAACATAAATGATTTCTGCCAAACATTTAAAAAATTATTAAAATTATATAAAATTTAAAAAAACAAAAAAACAAGTAAATGTTGGAAGTGAGGGTGTGTTTCAAAGAACCTTTTTTCTTGGAACTCATTGTTTCAGTAGCTAGAATGGGGTGGTGGGAGCATGCTTGATGTGTTTGGTTTACATAGAGGCAAAGGTATGCTTAGTTAGTGTTTCAAAGTAGTCAATTGACAGTGAAGAAAAAAATAGTGTTGGGTACCCTTCTTACACTAATAACATTACTTTTTTCATGTGTGCAGACATGAGACAAAAATAGTGTTTGCAGCAGCAAGGGCAAAACAGTCAAATTAAAAGACCAAAAAAGGTGTGCAGCTTATCTAATTTCACTTGTGCAGCATGTGGCCAAAACAGACCAACACAGTCACTTGTGCAGAACCTGTTCCTGCATAATGTGGCCTAAACATAACCTACTTGCAATAATAAATGATACTGATATGAAACCAACAAAAAATACTGTTGACATAAATAAATGCCTAAAAACATTATCAATATTTATTCATATCTCTATGTTTTGATGATCACAAAATGTAAACTCATTAAAACATAAACTTACAAATTAAACAAGTACTTAGTTGTAAATATTCACTTCTACAACTAAAATCACTTAAGGTATGAATGAACTAATGCTTAATGCATTATATGATCAAAGGAACATTTTCTTAATAACTAGATTTTTTATAAAACATCAAAAACATTTTATATATTTTTGAAAAACATTTTTGGTATTAAATAGAAATGTTTAATCTTTTATAAAAATATGAATTCAAATTTTTAACCAAAATCAGTTAAAATGTTCCAGAAAAACCTTTCCCACAAAAGGACAAAACTGGCCAACGTTCAGCAGGGGCGGCCCCCTTAATTTTACTAGGTGGCCCCCTTAAAATTAAGGGGACCGCCCCCCTATTTAAGGGGGCCGGCCACGCTCCAGTAGGCTCCAGCTGTCCAGATTTTTCCCTATAAATACCAGCCTTCCCCTGGATTTTTACTCACCCTTTTGCACTAAAACTTTCTGTTATAGATCTCATTTCATTCTTCAAAAAAAACCTTTGATCATGTAATCTTAAGCATTGGTTTCCAAGTGATCCAAGCTTCCACCATCTTAGTGCAAAAGAAGAATACTTCTATCAATCAAAACTAGAAGTATTACAACTTAGTAGCATCTTGTTATTCAAGTTGTTTGTTTTGTATACCTTGTATATCATTTATTCATTTGTGTATAAGGTGTGAGTGAACATAAGTGACTAGATATGTATAGTGTGTAAGTAGTGAAGAAGGTGTATAAGTTGTTGTGGTGTAAAGAAGTCATGTAGAAGTTGTAAAGCCGTGGTGTAGAAGTTGTGAAGCCGTGGTTTAGATGTCGTGAAGCCGTTGCTTAGAAGTTGTGAAGTCATCATGTAGAAGTCGTGAAGCCGTTGCTTAGAAGTTATGAAGTCATCATGTAGAAGTTGTGAAGCCATAGCTTAGAAGTTGTGAAGTCTTAGTCGTGAAGTCTTAGTGTTGAAGTCGTGAAGCCGTAGCATAGGAGTTGTGAAGCGGTCGTGTTGAAGTTGTGAAGTCTTGGTCGTGAAGCCGTAGCTTAGAAGTTGTGAAGTCGTGGTCGTGAAGCCGTAGCTTAGAAGGTGTGAAGTCATGGTTGTGAAGCCGTAGCTTAAGAGTTGTGAAGTCGTCGTGTAAAAGTCGTGAAGCCGTTGTGTAGAAGTCGTGAAGCCGTTGTGTTGAAGTCGTGAATTCGTCGTGAATAAGTTGTGTACAAGTTGTGTTGTAAAGTTGTGAGATTGGTTCTAGCTACGATTAGAACTCGACATTTAGCTTTGTGTCGTTAAACCCGTGTAAGCCAAAGTCGTGTAAGGTTTTCTCCGCCATAAGGGAGCTTATTGAAGTTGTGAAGAAAACTCTCGAGCAAGGTGTGCTCGGGGAGTGGAGTAGGGCAAGGAAGGTGTCCTTGTAGCCGAACCACTATAAATCTCTCATGTCTCGGTTAGATCTTTCCATACCTTATTTATTTCTTTACTTGCATCGTCATTACTTTCATACACATAGGCTTATATAATTGCTAGTATTAATTAGAGGTCAACTTCACATAAAGATCAATTTGAAAATCCATTCAAGAAACCAAAACTTTTACAATCAATTTAAAAGAATACATATATAACTAATAATAAGATTTAAGTTTTATTTTTCATAACAAACTTGAATCTAAGTTTTTAAAAGTAAACAAAGGTTTTATAATAAATTTAAAAAGACGTAAAACTATTCAACCCCCCCTTCTAGTTTTCCACAATTGGTATCAGGAGCCACGTCAATCAAGATCTTTAAAATATACTGTATTTTAAAACTTGAATCGATCTATGGAATTCGAAAAATATCTAGAAGGGGAATCTTTGCTAAAACCACCACTATTTGAAAACTATACTTTTCTTGAATGGAAAAATAAATTTGAAACTTATGTGAAATCAATTGATCTAGATCTTTGGCATGTCATTTCGATTGGTGATTTTGAAAGTTAAACAAAAACATATTTTGAAAGTCAAACAAAAACTGATTTTGAAAATCAAACAAAAACGGATTTTGAAAGACAAACAAAAACGGATTTTGAAAGTCAAATTGATTATTTGAAAACAAAGAATGAAATAAATAATAAAGCTAAAATAATTATTTATAAAACCTTGCCGAAAGTTGAATATGAATGAATATTCTTCTGTAAAACGGCAAATGATATTTGGAAAAATTTCTTAAACTTTCATCAAGAAAAATGTCAAGCCAAAGATGAGGATTTTGATCTTGTACATGAATTAGTTATCTTAGAAAATTTAATAGATAAACATTTAGATAAAATAGATACATGTGCTACTAGTTCAAATGTTGTTAATGAAGGTGTTAGCGACGAAGACTACATGAATCAACTCCAAAGTGAACTCAATCCAAGATCATGGAGTGACACAGACGAAGGAGAAGATCATCATCCGACTCACCTATCATTCACACGTCGATCATCATCTGAGACATTACAAAGAAAAGCTAGGACGTGAGGTAAGTTCTCTTTTTAAATTTCATTAGTAATTACTTCATGCATATAATCTTATTAATGCCTTAGGATACGCTTAGTCTAATAGGTTGCTTTGCCTTTACACTTTAGTTATATTCGTTCTGTGGCTTAATGAACTAGAAACTCTTTAGTTAGCCCCCCTAAGTATTAGTAAACCAAGCAATCTTCATATTTGGTCCTCTTCGATAGGTAAATTTAGGAACTTAATTTCTTCTAAAAAGAGAATGACTACTGGAGAATCTATTGACTAGAAACTCAATTTGACCTAACGGTTGAATTGCTTCTATGTGAGAAGTTGGGTGTGTGTAACCCGTAAAAACGGTCGTGTTTAGCCTGAATTGAGCACCACTAGTAATAGTCTCATACTCATTCTCCAACTTGAATACATTATTCTTCCTAAATATACCTAACGATAGTTTACTGTTATGAACTTTGCTTTTCACTAAAGCTTTTCATTCCTAGATGTATGTCATCCTGCATATATAAAATTTCTAGATGTTCACTTGCTCCTATGTGATTTGACTGCATGCCTTCGTAATTATTTGTTTAGTTGAATGCATTGTCATTATAATAGCTTTTGTTTTTCTCTAACTACTCTGACATGATGTATTTTTGTATTTAGTCATAATACATGCGTAAATGTCATAGGATATGTAGAAAGAGGTAGCATGTGACAATAGACTTGAGCATGAGATCTTTTATAAACCATTATTTTTTAAACCTATAATTAATGGGACTTATTTTTAAATTTGCAAAAACTTCACATTTTGGAAAAATAATTTTTCAGAAGATTATGACACATTTCTATTTTACATGTTTCACCATCCTACCTTTCTTCCAAACTTGTGTCCATAATTACGTGTTTATCAAAACCAAAGATTGGAAAAATATGTTTTCTTCTCTCATAAAAACATTTTGAAATAAAACCAAATCTATTTCTTCAAAAATAAACTTTCACATCCACATAAGAACATACTTTCAAACATTGTTGAATAATGCTAAAAACATCTATTTAAATCATGATTGGTGATCTCATATATGTCATATATACTTGTGTATATGACACTTATAAGTGAACTAAATCAAAAATGAAAAATCATGGTTTACTTATTAAAGATCTCACTTGGTACAAGTCTAGAAGTCCATGCTATCACAACTCCCCATTCCCTTGTACATAGAAATTCATTAGGATTATTTAACTAGCCTTTTAATCTTCCTAAGTATGATACTATGAATTACTTGGTGCTATGTATTATCTTCTTGTCTAATATATGTATATACATGTTATATGCTTAATGAGTAGTTTGCATGTTAGATAAAGCTGCTTAAATAAATATGCTTAGCATATATGAGTTATTAAATCCTAAATTGCCTTGAAAGAAGTTGGACTTGCTTGAAACTAAACCCAAAAACACAACCTTTTCTACAAATTTATGCCAAAAACCCATTTCCAGTAATCTGGAAGTCAGCAGATGGGCGGCCCCCTTAAATACCCAGGCGGCCCCCTTAAAATTAAGGGGACCGGCCCCTATTTAAGGGGACCGGCCATCTGGAGTGACGGATTACTGATTTCTTTTTCAATTTCCAACCCATTTTATCCTATACTTCCCAAAATTCACAAACACATTTTGTCACAAACCACCCTCCAAAATTTACCTTCCACAATCACATCATCACTACACCATAAATACCCATTTGGAGGAGGAAGCTTGACATTTGCCATAACCCAACAAATGATGTTGTTCAAACTCAACCAACACCTAAACCTCATCCTAATGAACCCTTTCACACACATAACCAATCATCCATATGTCCACCTTCATTCACTCATAATTACCCAAGTTCACAAATGTCTCCACCACCAAAAGTGTCACCACCACTTCCACCAAATAACAACCACTCTCCATCATCATCACCTTCCACTCAACACTTGAAGTTCATTGAAGAACTCAAGGAAGCCCATGAGCTTAATGCTCTCCTTGCTTTGCACCTTGCTCAAAGCAACTTAAACCCATCACCATCCATATCACCATCATTACCATCATCACCACATCACTTGAGTCAAATTGAGAAACATGTCAACAATTGTCCTTGTTGCATCTTTCTCCAAAATCAAACCATCATTACCATCATCACCATCCATCTCACCATCATTACCATCATCACCACATCACTTGAGTCAAATTGAGAAACATGTCAACAATAGTCCTTGTTGCATCTTTCTCCAAAATCAAACCATCACCTTAAATGAGCGTCTCACTTGGATTGAGTATCTTCTCACTAGATCTAATCCAACACCACCACTTGAACAACATCAAAACCCTTATTCAACATGGTCAAGTCCAAGCTCTCCACCTCCAATTCCTCTATCAACACTCTCTCCAACATCCATACACCCAAACTTACAACCCCATTAATCCAACATTTTTTACCCCCTCTTTACCATCATCCATCCAAAATAATTCAAGCTTTCCATGTCTCAAGCAAGTCAAATGGATCTCTTAGGCAACTTAAAATTTTCTACTTATTGTATGCTATAAGCAAAATATGTGTTGTATCAATAATTATGTTTTTAACATAATTATTTTCAACTTATGAATGCTTTATTTCTTGTCTTTAATATATGACTGTTATGCTTATTGCTTGTATACTTGATATCATGATATATATACATGCTTGATGATTAATAACATGCTTATTCCATAATATGTTTTAAATGTATGCATGCGTATTTAACATGTTTATGCCACTATTTAATCATTCTTGATGTACATGATTCAAATGGAGCTTGCTGCAAAAACACCCTAAAAATGACCTTTTTCTGGAAATTTTTCAAATTTGGTCGCTTGGGAAAACACCAGATGGGCGGCCCCCTTAATTCCCTAGGCGGTCCCCTTAATTTTAAGGGGGCCGGCCTACAATTAAGGGGACCGGCCATCTGGGCAGTAAAATTTACTGTTTTCTTTTGCATCTTGCGACCCCTTTTATCTAGCCCAAACCTTACCTAAATCAACCATCACCTCCATCAAACACCCATTTTCATTCATCATGCTATCACCAAAATCATCTCTAAGACACCAAAACTCCATCACCACCACCTCAATGTTAATCCCCAAGTGCACCAAATGCACCATCAAAAACACCCTTCACTCATGGCACAACATCTTCATCCATACCTTCCACTTCATCCATCAATAACTACATCAACTTACACCTTTCACCACCACCATCAAGAGCATCAACTCCACCTCCAACTCAAGAACCTCCATTCACCCAACTTGTCATTTCCATATCACCAATAACACCTCTTGATGCTCATTTCTCATCATCACCAATACCACCACATCCACAACCGAACCATCATCTATGGTCTTAAAGATGAGATACACTACATGTTTTCATTCCTTGAACACATGCTTAACAACCAACCTCCACCACAACCTCCATCATTTTCACCCACTACACTACCACCACCTTCATTCTCACCAAATTAAGCATATGCAATGCTTAATCAAAAATAATTTTTCAAACCATTTTGTGTGCAAGCCCCATGGAAGATCATGTACTCCTAGAATGATTATGTAGATTGCATTACTTACTAGCTAATGTAGGATTGAATATAATCTTGGATGGTTGTGTATTGATACACAACATTTTTAATGAATGTCTTTATATGCATGCTTATTTTTGCTATATATATGCTTGTGCTTCTAATATTTTTCTTGCAAGTATTTCATATATCGATTCCTTGGTGCCCTCAAACGAGGGGGAGCACACATCAAGGGGGAGTTCTCGTTCTGACAAATTTTGTCTCTAAAACTTGTCGGCTCAACCTTTTTGATGCTACAAAAAGGGGGAGAAGTGAATATAAACTCAATAAATACTTGTCCAAAAATAACTTTTTGATTTAATGAGTTTAGGTTTTGTAATCATCAAAAAGGGGAGAATTGTTGACATAAATAAACGCCTAAAAACATTATCAATATTTATTCATATCTCTATGTTTTGATGATCACAAAATGTAAACTCATTAAAACATAAACTTATAAATTAAACAAGTACTTAGTTGTAAATATTCACTTCTACAACTAAAATCACTTAAGGTATGAATGAACTAATGCTTAATGCATTATATGATCAAAGGAACATTTTCTTAATAACTAGATTTTTTATAAAACATCAAAAACATTTTATATATTTTTGAAAAACATTTTTGGTATTAAATAAAAATGTTTAATCTTTTATAAAAATATGAATTCAAAATTTTAACCAAAATCAGTTAAAATGTTCCAGAAAAACCTTCCCCACAAAAGGACAAAACAGGCCAACGTTCAGCAGGGGCGGCCCCCTTAATTTTACTAGGCGGCCCCCTTAAAATTAAGGGGACCGCCCCCCTATTTAAGGGGGCCGGCCACGCTCCAGTAGGCTCCAGCTGTCCAGATTTTTCCCTATAAATACCAGCCTTCCCCTGGATTTTTACTCACCCTTTTGCACTAAAACTTTCTGTTATAGATCTCATTTCATATCTTCAAAAAAAACCTTTGATCATGTAATCTTAAGCATTGGTTTCCAAGTGATCCAAGCTTCCACCATCTTAGTGCAAAAGAAGAATACTTCTATCAATCAAAACTAGAAGTATTACAACTTAGTAGCATCTTGTTATTCAAGTTGTTTGTTTTGTATACCTTGTATATCATTCATTCATTTGTGTATAAGGTGTGGGTGAACATAAGTGACTAGATATGTATAGTGTGTAAGTAGTGAAGAAGGTGTATAAGTTGTTGTGGTGTAAAGAAGTCATGTAGAAGTTGTAAAGCCGTGGTGTAGAAGTTGTGAAGCCGTGGTGCAGATGTCGTGAAGCCGTTGCTTAGAAGTTGTGAAGTCATCATGTAGAAGTCGTGAAGCCGTTGCTTAGAAGTTATGAAGTCGTCATGTAGAAGTTGTGAAGCCATAGCTTAGAAGTTGTGAAGTCCTAGTCGTGAAGTCCTAGTGTTGAAGTCGTGAAGCCGTAGCATAGGAGTTGTGAAGCGGTCGTGTTGAAGTTGTGAAGTCTTGGTCGTGAAGCCGTAGCTTAAAAGTTGTGAAGTCGTGGTCGTGAAGCCGTAGCTTAGAAGGTGTGAAGTCGTGGTCGTGAAGCCGTAGCTTAGGAGTTGTGAAGTCGTCGTGTAAAAGTCGTGAAGCCGTTGTGTAGAAGTCGTGAAGCCGTTGTGTTGAAGTCGTGAATTCGTCGTGAATAAGTTGTGTACAAGTTGTGTTGTAAAGTTGTGAGATTGGTTCTAGCTACGATTAGAACTCGACATTTAGCTTTGTGTCGTTAAACCCGTGTAAGCCAAATTCGTGTAAGGTTTTCTCCGCCATAAGGGAGCTTATTGAAGTTGTGAAGAAAACTCTCGAGCAAGGTGTGCTCGGGGAGTGGAGTAGGGCAAGGAAGGTGTCCTTGTAGCCGAACCACTATAAATCTCTCGTGTCTCGGTTAGATCTTTCCATACCTTATTTATTTCTTTACTTGCATCGTCATTACTTTCATACACATAGGCTTATATAATTGCTAGTATTAAATTAGAGGTCAACTTCACATAAAGATCAATTTGAAAATCCATTCAAGAAACCAAAACTTTTACAATCAATTTAAAAGAATACATATATAACTAATAATAAGATTTAAGTTTTATTTTCATAACAAACTTGAATCTAAGTTTTTAAAAGTAAACAAAGGTTTTATAATAAATTTAAAAAGACGTAAAACTATTCGACCCCCCCTTCTAGTTTTCCACAAATACTTAAAGACATGCAATTTACAACATTAAACTGATACTTCATTAATATGATATTGGAGGTGTACAACCAAAAAGAACCATATACTAAGGTCTTATACAAACCATTAAAAACCTACATTTGCTTAAGCTACAACTAGGTAGCCAATTACAACACATAGGAAGATCAAACAGATACAAACCAGAAACATTAACCTATCATGGGCATTCAATTTTGACTTTATAGAAGTCAAATCATCCCTCAAATTATAAAGCATATCCATTTGCTTGTTTGAGTCATTAAGCATAACCATCTTGTCGTTTGAATCAATAACAATCTCCTTCTTAGAATCATCCATATCTCTACTTCTATTGTACATGTTCCTCAAAGCTTTGTTCTCCTCATGCAAATCAAATAACAACTGTTTGTAGTAATCACTAGGAAGTTCTTCATCAAGAAAACCGTACACGTCACACTTCCTCCTTTTATCTCGTACTGGACATCCCTTGAAACGTCTTCCTGGGTTATCGAGTGTCCATGCTACCTGAACTGGAATGGGATATGGACAGTCACAATGTGTCTTATTCGACACATCTTGGTTGTAACGGCGGTAAGATGTTGAGGAAGATGAAGATCTCATTTTTGGGGTTAGGGTTAGGGTTAGGGTTTGAAATTGATAAAGAATAAGATGGGGAAGTGTTATAATTAAAAGGGAAGTGTGCTTACTTGTCAATCGGTAAAAAAAGAAAAATGATTTGTAATTTCCACGTGGATCGGGCAGGGTGATTTGGCATGGGCAGCATTAGCCTACACAAAAAGTCAATTTTAGATACTTTGTTACTTATTTAAAAAAAAATAGATCACTACACAGAATTGACAAAGGTGTCATGTTCACTACATTTTCGTGATATTATCCCAAATCAAAAGGTACATCATCATAGTTATAGAAATTTTGGCGGGATTTTTTTTTTGCCCCAAAAAAATTTTTTTGGCGGGATTTTTTTTTTTTTTTTTTTTTTTTTTTTTGGGTTGGGTTTCAAAACTTACCCTAAAGTTTGAGATGTTTGCAAATTCTACCCTATAATTTTTTTTTCTCACTTTTCTATCTAATTACACTTTTCTCTAGAACCGGACCCTATAAATTATACCTCAGACATTATATAAACAAGGAAAAGGCCCCCGCCACAAATGCGGCGGGTCTTTTCTATACATCTTTGGCAAGTTCCCGGTATTAAAGCTGAAAAAAAATGTAACAGGTAAGTTTTTGGTCATAAATTTGACCTAATACATGTAACAAATATCGACCCAACATATATAAATTTCGACCCAATACATTTAAATTTGATGCTACAATGCAAAGTGTTAACAAAATAGTTTATGAATTGCCTTTCACTACATACAAATGAGCCGCGGGTGAGATCTAACATTGTAGTTTCTCCAGGTAGATGGTATAAAAGGTGATCTCGAATCACCACTGGACGGACTATTTATTGAATGGTGACTGGGCACGCGAACGTTTTGAACAACAACTACATGAAAGTCCAGCACATTCTCACGTGCCTCACCGGCTGCAAATATTGTAGACGATGAATAAGAGTGTGTAGAGAGCATGAATAACCAAAAAAAAAACGTCTGTTACTTAAAGAAAGAATACTACCCAAACTAAGATGCAGCAAACCTGTAAGAACCGGTTGTATTGGATTGACATCCCTATGGCCACCAACGGCTGGAGATTCCATATACATCGATCGAGTGTCCAAATGAGACGCAGTGTCTACTTTAGTGTTCCCTTTATCAGTGGTTGGCACAACCTGAGGCCGTGAGAACGCAGATTTAAGACATGATGTATAAAGGGGTTTTAACATCCATGGATTTGAGTTTCACTAGAATGAAAGTAAGTGTATTGAAATCAAATGAAAAAAGCTGTCTATATCCTCGAGTGAAAAAACTTGATTTGATTTTTGTTATGTGCAGAGGAAGAACACATTGTTGAAAGATTACAAGGGGAGTCGAAAGTCATCAGTTTTTGTCGATAAGCAAATTGGATAGCAGAATGAGGAGATTGGGGAGTTTGATAAGAAGATTCTGAGGTCACAGCGACAAATGCAGGTTAGTTTTTGTGTTTTGTTTGGTTGGTTATATAGGTTATTGATGAAAAAGATTGCATTTGTATCATGTTAGAATTCTGGGAAATTACTATGCTTTATCATGTATGAACTTTGCGGCCATTTGGATTGTAAAAAAATGACTTGACGGTTTTGCATTTCTTAGGAATTGTGACTTTTTACTTCCATAAAATGTTTTCTTAGGAATTGTGACTTTTAAAACATTTTATACTAATAATCGGAAGCACAGGAAATCTAAGGTATTTATACACCATATTCCTAAATAATTGTTCTTTATCTGTATTTATGAAAATGGATCATGTTGGTGGATTTGAAAGGTTGTTCTGCATACCATTGGAGGAACCATCTGATGCATTTAGCTTACCTTGCAGGTGTGGGGAAAAGTTGTCTCCTTTTGCGTTTTCTGAAGGTTCTTTCACTATTAGCTTTATCAATGGTTCCGAACTATCGCTGGCTTAATCAATGGTTACGAACTATTACAACTGGTATTTTCTTTTTCTGTGACTGGTCAATGGATCTTCAGGTAACCATTTAACAATTCATTGCTATCATCATGATAAATTCAAGTTGTCGTCTTTCAATAGCGAACATACTCGCTTGTATTGGAAATAAACGAATGGTTGTTTTACAAGCTACTCATTGAAAAGTTACATTTTGCAAGCTGCTTTAGACATGCCAGAAACGACAACCTGCAAATTTATCTTAGAAATGGATCAAATGTTCAGATTCAAAAAAATTACAGCACCAACAAAGGTGTTCTTTTTCATAAACATAAACTTTACATATGTAATCCCAAGCACCCTCTGTGGCACTTTGCTGTTGGGATGGCGCATTATATGGTTTTGTTTGTGACTTTGTATCAAAGGCTTCCTATAAATGAAACGTTTCCTAAGGAGCTACACCCTGTTTTCTTTCAGTTTGTTGCTGCTACAAGTTTTGCCTCGGTAGCGTGGGCTAATATTAATGGTTCGTTCGGTTATGGCTCGAGAATTGCTTACTTTGTCGCCATGTTCCTCTACTTCTCACTGGTATGTTACAAATTTCTACATCGCGTGAAGTCGTACATTACTATTATTTTGTGTTTGTATATCATGAAATTGATTAGGAATAGGAGGATCTGATATTTATGTGTCATATATCTACTCTTTTTACAGCATTTATATGTAGTTTTTTTACAGCTTTAAATGTTGTTTTCATAGATTTTAACTGCTGTTTTTACAGCAGAATTCGGGCCCTTTGAACAGCAGAAATATGCCAGAAACTTGCCTGTTTGGACAGCGGAAATATGGAGCTTTTGTATGCTGTTTTTTTTAGCTTTTAAATGCTGTTTTTACAGCATAAATTGCTGCAGAAATATGGATTTCTAGACTGCAAATATATGGTTGTTACAATACTTTTACAGTATTCTACTTATCTTGATTCAAGGACTTTTTTTAATCAAGTCATGTGACAAATTGGTTTGTGTCTAGATTGAAGCTGAGATCTTTTAATCACTTGAATGAGGTGTCTTCCTAAGCTTATTTGAGATGCTTATCAACTTATTACCATAATGAGTCAATTGGCATTATGTTGGATGTAGCTTTGTACCATTTTATTGTTGTAATGAGAATGCCGCAACAAACTAATCTCAATATTCTCATAAACATAAACACGGCCGACCCGCAGCAACGCGCGAGCTCACCCCATCATTTCTTCTTCTTTACGCAAACCAAAGGACATGGTCTATTTTTTGATTCATGGCCATATCTCAATCTTTTAAAATTAATATATGAAGCAATTGCTTATGTGTCTAAAAATAAACTTTAAAAAAACAATTACATAGCAATAAGTGAATACCAAACAGATTCGCTAGTGCCACTTGATGTTTTAATATTCCTGAGTAAAATGCAAGAATCGTCCCTGTGGTTTGCCCAAATTGCAGATTTAGTCCCCGAGTTTTCGAAAGTGCAGGCGGCCTCCCTGTGGGGAAACTTTGGTTCCGTTTTGGTCCCTGGCCGTGCAATTTTTGAGCAAACTACATGGACCATTTTTGCAATTTTGAGCAAACCACAGGGACCAAAACGGAACCGAAGTTTCCCCACAGGGAGGCCGCCTGCACTTTCGAAAACTCGGGGACTAAATCTGCAATTTGGGCAAACCACAGGGACGATTCTTGCATTTTACTCTAATATTCCTATATATCTATATTAAAAATTAAAATATAGCCACACCACAAAGCAAACACACATGTGTCAAACTTAACAAAAAGGAAAGACATGTCACACGCACCTAATCGATCACTGGTTTTTTGACACTAAAAAAAACACGCCATCTCTGATCACAATATATGTCACCATCTTCTATCAGGTATCTCCACCGGCATCGTCCCACGATGACGTTTTCATATATAATTTCATTGAACGAACTTAGATTCTTGTAATTCTGAACAAATTCATCCTTGCTATTGAATTTATCTGAGTCGAGAAAGTGAAGCAAGGCCCTGCCATCACAGTAACATCAAGTAAATTTGAAGTACTGATAGAACACACACTTAATACACAAATAACTAACAACAAGTTCGAATATACGCTTCCTTTCCATGGTCCATTCTATTTTGGGCAGTGATATTATTAAAATCAACTTTCTCAAACAAGAAAAGACAATCATAATGTCAGAAGCATGAAAGAAATTAGTGTTGTTCATGCATCCACATTATAAGGTAGTCCAAAGGAAAGAGTTGAAATTACTTATACTGGAACATTCACTCAACAATGTTTTTCATTTGTAAGTCAATCCAAACACAAAACATACATGTTTTATACGTAAACATATATGCTTTATACGTAAACATATATGTATCTTTCCAAAACCCTTTCAAGAATGTAAATTTGGCTTAAGATATATTTCAAAATTTACTAGATTGGCTTGACCATTAGGAGGTCACTGTTCCAAGAAAATAACACAATGATTTTCTACAACATAATAGTAATTAAAGAATGTAACTCTTATTAACAGGTCATCACAACCAATCCTTGTGTTAACCTCCTCTAAAAGCCTATAAATAATGAAACGATATATATACAAAAAACGAAATAGCAACCATCTTTTATAACTTGTATGCATCTCTATGTGATTCCTACTGAACGTTTAAATTAGATCCATCATATAATACGTGGTCACCAATTGAATAATAACAAAAGCCCCTAACACCACAACTTAATTTAATTTATTGTGTGTAAATAGTTTGATCCAACAACTATTTACACACAATAAATTAAATTGTATCAATTGAATGAATACCCGATCAGATACGTCACTAAGGGACGGTGGTGATTCTTCGTCTTTCTTAACGCCAAAAACTCTCCTCATCTTTCTTTTACTTTAAAAATTAATTCCGGCGACTTTGTGAAGAAAAAAAAAAGGCCACTCTCGAAATAGGGAGAGAGATCCGATTTGTGGGGAGTTAGGAGGAGAAGTTTTTGGGAAGGAGGCGGTAGGGTTTTTTTTTTTTTTTTTTTACAAATCATTTAAAACCTGGAACAGTTTTTGGTATATAATTCTTTTTTTATGGAAGAATTATATTCCCATTTGCCCCTAATTTATTTTTTTTCTCCAAATTAAGTTACATATATTTTCAAAAATGCCATTATGCATTGACATGATGTACATTATGTATTATTAGTAGTAAAAAAAAAGTGGTTATCGCAGTTTTCGCACTTACAAGGTTCTGAAAATAAAGTTACAATATATATATATATATATATATATATATATATATATATATATATATATATATATATATATATATATATATATATTAGTTCTTTAAAAAAAGTACACTTTGGTAGAAAAGTGACAAAAGTGTACATATCACCCTCTCTTTCCCCTCTCTTTTTTCACACCAAACTAACAGGGACCTTATTGTCATATAGAATCTATACGTATTAGACTATAACTAGGATTACATTATTAATATCCTAAGCAGATAAATAGGACAAGTTGGACTTGCGCTCCAACTAGGATAGCTTTCCTGATAATTCTGGAACATGCTTTACAGCCACATCCAAACGATCAGGAATTCCCCAACAGTCAGGTCTTTAAATATGGAAGCAAACTTTATTTACTTAGAGGCTGTTTTTAGGTAAAACCGGACTCTATTTATTATCAATCTTGTAGTAGTGTAAATTTGCACCTGAGGTTGTTTATGAAGAAGAGGTGGAGTGGATGTCAACGCTCACAAAAATATACGGAGACAACCCCATCTAACTAATAAACAAATTGGAAAAGCTAGTGCATGGCAAAAATGCAATATTATGGATAAAAAAACAATGAATGCCATCTTTGCTTCTTCTTCTTTTTTTTTTCTAGCATGCCTTTTAATTACACTTATATGCGATAAATGTTTGTACAAAAGTGCAAGTTACGCCCTTATCTAAAAATAACAAGACTTCTTTTTCTTTTTGTCACACGAGTACGATTATCCTAGTGCCTTACAAGTCATCATAAAATAAGAAAATTAGCTTCCTCCTTCCTCCTTTTCCTCAGACAACTAGTTACTACTAAAATGTCTCTAACATGTCTTGTTTTTCTTCAAAATTAGGAACAAGTTACATACACCAAACCCTTATGCATAATAATTCAAAATTAGATCATAATTGGGGTGAAATAAGACTGCGATGCGTGGTCTAAGCTCCAATGTGACAAACACATACTCCAAAAACACGCTAATGTGAGAAATATTTGACCTGGTATCATTTGCATATAAAATGGTAGCGGCCATGTCACGTTGTCCCTCGAGTCTTGGCCGGCTTGACTTTTCAGAAAGAATCCACATCATTTGCATATGAACATACTCTATTATTTGCACATAAGTTGTCAACATCATATAACTCAGGTTTTATCCCATTAAAAAAGACCAGTAATGATCCGTATTGAGCAAACGTAAACGAAATCTTAAACAAAACCTGAAACTTCTCAAAAAATTTCCACAATCATGGCCTTCTCCAGAACCCAGCTGATCTCTTATGTTCTTCTAGTCTTTATTCATCATGTAGCTTCACTAAGCTTCAATTTTACAAATATCCGTCCACATAATCAGAACGGGGAAATAGTAATGGAAGGTACTGGAGCTAATATCTCCGAAGGTGGAATCCAGTTGACGCTAGATTCCGTAGGCACATTAGAAGTGCCAGGTATGATTATAAATGAAGAACGAATTATGTAATTGAATCACTCAATTATATTGTATCAGAATATATGTTTACAATCACTGTAATGAAAACTGATTTACTAAACTGAAACTAATGTTCCTATTTATACTAGATGAATAGACACTTATGAAGGGTTGTGTTGGTTCAAACTAACAGGTTTCTATGAACCATTGTGTCCCTTCACATATAACTACCATATAACCAACTTACTAACTAACAATAACCGACACTAACTAACTTTATATACTAAAGTACCCTTAACTTTGCTTCTATAACATTATTGGTCCAACATAATGGAAGGTACTGGAGCTAATATCTCCGAAGGTGGAATCCAGTTGACGCCAGATTCCATAGGTGCCGATCAGACCAGAAAAGCTGGGCGGGCGACATACTTTAAACCACTTCATCTTTGGGACCGTAGATCTGGTGAGGTAGCAAGCTTCACTACCAATTTCACCTTTGTGATTGACTCAAATAAGCTTCCATATTACGGTGATGGCCTCACATTCTTTATGGCTCCGAATAATACTGAAATATATCCTGGTGGATCAATGGGGCTACCGGTCACACTTAGAAGCACTAACATGACGGACCAATTTGTTGCTGTGGAATTTGATACTTTTTGGAACCGTAATTGGGATCCATTAGACTCTAGCAATAATTCCATTGGCGATCATGTGGGTATTAGTATTAACTCTCTTGCTTCAGTTAGGACTGAGAAATGGTTAAGCAACATAGCCGGTGGGGGAGTGTGTCAAGCTTGGATCGCATATGATTCGTCTTCGAAAAATCTTAGTGTTTCTTTTACTGGTTTTAGAAATAATACAGCTTTTCGCCAAGATGGACTTCATTACGTCATTGATCTCAAAGAAGTGTTGCCCGAATGGGTTATTTTTGGATATTCAGCAGCAACTGGAGCTCTGTTCCAGAAAAATAATGTCAGATCCTGGACTTTCAAAAGTTCAGAGTTACCAGGTGATGAAAATAACGAGCTGTCACCAACGATTCTGAGTCCTGATCCAGTGAATGTGAAAAGTAGCAAGATTGGTTTACTGGTGGGTCTAATAGTTGGAATAACGGTTGGGATTACCTTCCTGGTTGTGCTTGCGTTTGTTTTGTGGAGTAAAAACAAGAAAAACAGGAAAGAAGTAGCAGAAGATGTCGGATTTGATGTTGAGATGAACAATGAATTTCAATTGGGCAGTGGGCCTAAACGATTCTCCTACTACGAATTAGCTCGATCAACTGGTGATTTTTCAGAAACTGAGAAGCTAGGAGAGGGGGTTTTGGAGGGGTTTACAGAGGTTTTTTGAAAGATTCTGAATCTTATGTTGCAGTCAAAAGGGTGTCAAAGAATTCCAAACAAGGGATTCAGGAATATGCATCGGAAGTCATGATCATTAGCCGATTAAGGCATAGAAACCTGGTGCAACTCGAAGGCTGGTGTCACGAGAAAGGCAATCTCCTACTCGTTTACGAATATATGGATAATGGAAGCTTAGATTCACATCTTTTTAAAGAAAAAAGTTTATTAACTTGGGAGACAAGGCACAAAATTGTGCATGGTCTGGCCTCTGCTTTGATGTATTTACATGAAGAATGGGAGCAATGTGTTTTGCATAGAGATATTAAATCCAGTAATGTGATGTTGGATTCGAATTTCAATGCAAAGTTGGGCGATTTTGGATTAGCTAAGTTAGTTGATCACGAGAAAGGCTCGGAAACAACAAAGTTGGCTGGAACCATGGGTTACATGGCTCCTGAATGTGTAGTGACTGGAAAGGCAACAAAAGAATCTGACATCTTTAGCTTCGGAGTTGTTGCATTGGAAATAGCCTGTGGGCGAAAACCCATAGAGTACAAGGCTCAAGAAAACCAAATTTGGTTACTAGAATGGGTTTGGGAGCTCTATGGGGCCGGGACTCTTTTAGAAGCAGCTGATCAACGCCTGGGGTCAGATTTTGAGGAAGAAGAAATGAAGCACTTAATGATCGTTGGATTATGGTGTGTGCACCCTGATTCAGAATTGCGTCCAACGATGAGACAAGTGATTCAAGTACTGAACTCTGAAGCTTCCCCGCCTACACTCCCCTCAAAGATGCCGATTTCGTCTTATTGGACACCTTCTTCTATAGTCCCAAACCAAACAACATGTGTCGTTTCTAATAGAGATTCCTCTAACAATTCAATCTTTGTTGGTCGTTGAATACCTAAAATGACCACATTTTCCAGTCCCAAATGAGGCTTGTGGCTTGTATCTTTTGAAGTGCTATTTAGAGCGCAAAAACCTTATTTCTTATCTATGAACAAGATGTACTAATTTTGCATAGACATGTATAACAACACCACCTGTTTAAAATAAAATTTTATGTTTGCAAGTGAAACTACCTTGCTTATTATCCTACCATGCTCATGAGTCATGACATATCTTTATTTAAATTTTACACGGTTAAAACTATACCCTAAGAAATGTAGACGAGTTACTTAAAACTTCTACGATGTTTCAGTTTATATCGTGTAGCGCCATATACCAACAATAAAGGATTCAAATTGTTGTATTTTGAGTATAGTATGTTGACGTGTGATGTGACACCCTCCTTTGCTTAGCCGGCTATACAAGTCAACTGTAGTGAACAGATTTTAATATATATGCAGGAACGGAAGGTTCACGCGCCCTTGAATAATGCACGACTGATTCAAACATTATATGGAGCAATAAAAAATACTCGATAACTTTATCTAAATTGTCGCTGAGAAGATATATAGTTGTTGCCACTTTAAATTAATCTTAGACCTTTGTCATGTTTACATTTGAAATGTTAACCATGTCTGTCAAAATCATGACTCTGTTTTAATATTCCCTTTTCATGACTAATTCATCTGAACAAGATAGCTTACCCAATTTCATTAGGCTTATCTACTTATACTATCGTGAAGCAGGGTACGTGACTCATGTTCATGTGAAGAAACAACAAATCATAGAAACTTTCTTGCATCCTGTAAATCATGGGGTTCTCCATCCCCCATCATATTACTTACATCCTTCTTATTTTTATCCCTTATGCAGCTTCAATTACCTTTAACATGACAAATATTGGTCCACAGAATCCAGATATAGTAACAGATGGAAACAATCAGATGCAGCCACCAATACCGAGCCCTGACTTTTTTATCCCAGTCCCTAATTCAGTGAATGGGAAAAACAACAAGGTGGGACTAATAATTGGAGTATCAGTTGCAATTACTTTTCTTGTTGTCATTGCATTTGTCATGTGGAAGAGAAAGAAGATGACCAGGGAAGATGAAGTTGGAGAAGAAATTGAATTTGATGCTGAGATGAACAATAAATTCGAAACAGGCATCGGGCCTAAACAGTTCTCTTACCACGAATTAGCTCAATCGACTTGTGACTTTGCTGAGAACAAAAAGCTTGGAAAGGGAGGTTTCGGTAGAGTTTACAGATGTTATTTAAAAGATTTAAACATATACGTTGCCGTCAAAAGGGTGTCAAAGAGTTCCAAGCAAGGAGTAGATGAGTATGCATCAGAATTTAGGATCATTAGCCAATTAAGACACAGAAACCTGGTGAAACTCACTGGTTGGTGTCACGAGAAGGGTGAACTCTTGCTTGTTTATGAGTATATGGAAAACGGAAGCTTAGACTCCCATCTATTCAAGGAGAAGAGCTTGTTGACATGGGGCACCAGGTACAAAATTGCTAATGGCTTGGCTTCTGCTTTGTTGTATCTACATGAAGAATGGGAGCAATGTGTTTTGCATAGAGATATTAAATCAAGTAATGTAATGTTGGATTCGAACTTCAATGCAAAGCTTGGCGACTTCGGGTTAGCTAAGTTGGTTGACCACGAGAAAGGAATGCACACAATGACGTTGGCTGGAACATTGGGTTATCTGACTCCAGAATGTGTAGTAACGGGCAAGACAAGCAAAGAATCAGATGTGTTTAGCTTTGGAGTTGTTGCCTTGGAAATAGCGTGTGGGCGAAAACCTATCGAGTACAAGGCTCGAGAAAAGCAAATACAGTTACTAGAGTGGGTATGGGAGCTTTATGGGAACGGGTCCCTTTTAGAAGCAGTTGATCCACGTCTAGGGTCAGATTTTGAGGAAGGAGAAATTAAGCGTTTGATGATAGTTGGATTATGGTGCGTGCATCCTGACTCAGAACTTCGCCCATCGATGCGAAAAGCAATTCAAGTACTGAACTCTGAAGATTCTCTCCCTATACTCTCATCAATCTTTGAGGCGACCATGTCAAATGCAAGTAGTGTAGGCATGTCACAGTAAATAATTATCTTGTAGTTATTTAAATCAACATTGACCATGAAATTTTCGCATATTTAAATAAGCTACATAGCAAATTACAAAAATCGTCTATATAACTTGCTAAATTAAAAGCTAGTTTCTAGAAGTTTGAGATTCCGTGGATCATCGCTATAGAGAACTTTCGACTGCTCTTTTAGACCACTCGCAAACAAAAATGACTAAAATACCTTTAGGCCACTAGGCAAGGGTGGGATTTCTTCATCATAACCCAATTTCCACGCGCAAGGCACCTTGCCTCCCACCTATTTCCACGCGCTAGGCACGATTCCCAAAAGCAAATTCGGTGAAGGTTTCACCTATTTAATTTCGAATATGCTGCACATTTAAAATGTATCCGTTGAACTTGAAGTAAAAAAAATAAAAATAAAAAAAAATAATAATAAAAAAAAAAATTCCAACACCCCCAATTTTTCTTCTATAAATACACACAAAACCCACCATTTTTAAACACAATCTCAAATCTTTTAACACCTTTTTACCAAAAAAATGTCTCAAGAAAACACTCCCCGAAACATCAATCGTGCCCAACGAAGAAATAATCAAAGCAATCCCCCGACACCTGAAGGAACCTTCAATCTAGGAAATACTCCCCCGTCAAACCCACAACGCAACTTACGACCACAATCATTATACAACCAAACCTACCCAAACCGACCATACCGTAATCCATCCTTTAACCAATTCTCACAACAACACCAACAAAACGCGTTTAGTCAATTCTCGGGCCAACATAGCTCATTCCCAATTGATATGTCACAAACCCAAATTGGTGGTTCATCATCACAACCTCAATTTGATGAGGATATGTACTCACCTCAATTTGATGAGGATATGTACTCACCTCAATTCTTACAACAACACCAACAATTCTTACCTCAATTCTAACAACAACACCAACAAAACACTCAACGTGAAGAATCTCCACCACCGGTTATAGCAAGGACGAGAAGACGCCAAAAGAGGCCACAGCCTGCTCAAACCGATGAGCCACTAAGGAACATTCCATGGTCCCAAGAAGAAGAAATTGCGTTGTGTAAAGGTTGGATTCATGTATCCGAAGATTCTGCCGTAGGTAACGCTAGGAAGGGGAATGGATTTTGGACTGCTGTACAGGCGTACCTAGCGAGCAAAACAAATTCGGATCGACGAGGGTACGATATGGTTCTTGGGAAATGGAAGACGGTGCGGCCGCATGTGGCTCATTTTTGTGGAGTGTATAATAACCTCATGCGTATGCAGCCTATTAGTGGAGCCGGAGATGAAGATTACTACAATAAGGCAACTCTAAACTATCAAGCTGAATACGGAGTAAAGTTCACACTCAAACATTGTTGGGAGCTGTTAAGGAAATGTCAGAAATGGAATGAGACTGAAGTTCCAGGTTTTTTATCAAATGAAGGAAATGAAAGGTCCAAGAGATACAAGTCATCTGGGTCTAGTTCGTTCAACCAAGAGAGTGGAGGAGATACAAGTATAAACCTGAATGATGATGCCGGTGGAGATGACGAGGAAAATGAGGTGCAAGAACTTTCACGACCAATGGGCAGGGCAAAGCGAACGTGACAATCAATTGAAGAGGAAAGAACGGGCTGAATGGATGGAGATAAAAAGGAAGGAAGTGGAAGTGAATGAATATAAAGCAAAGCAAACAGACTTAATGTTCTATATGCAGCCATATGAACATTTGACTGGGGATGCACGCAAAGCCATGGACGAGATTAGAGCGGGGATCAAAGAGAAGTGGGGTTTAAACTTTTAGTTTTAATTTCGAAGTTTATGTAATGTTTTACTTTCGTATGTTTGCGTCTTTAATAATCGTAGTTTATGTATTGTTTTAATATTCCCGGTTTATGTACTATGTTTAATATTTGAAGTTTATGTAACGTTTTAATTTCGTACGTTGTGTTTTTAAATTTGAAGTTTACGTTTTTATATTTTTACGTTTACGTTTTTAATTGTGTAAGTATAAAAAAAAAAAAAAAAAAAAAAAAAAAAAAAAAAAAAATGGGAGTTATGGTGAAGGATTGGTTTGCCTTGACCACTAAATGGTGAAGTGAGGTGCAGGGGAGTGAGAGGAGAGAGAAAGCTGACGTGGCGCTGATGTGTATGGTGAAAAAAATTGTCCCTTGCCATCCAGCCTTAGAGTGGTGGGTGCGTACCCAATTAAGAAAAAAAAAATTACAACATAATAATTTTTATAAAAAAAAGAAGTTAAACTTATTTATAGGGGCATTTTTATTTAATTGAAAAGGGTATAATAGTAAAATACATTTTCATATTATTTTGGTTTTTTTTAATAATTCCCGTTTTTTATAAATCTTAAATTTCGGAATTTTTTTTTTTTTTTTAATTTTTTTATTTATGCTAACATGTTTTCAAATAGTCATTGTGCATATATATTTTTTATACTTAATCATTATTTTTTTGAAATCTCAAAGTGCATACATGTTTTTTTTTTCTTCCCAAATAGTCAAGGTGCATACATATTTTCAAATAGTCAAGGTACATACATGTTTTTTTTTTTTCTTTTTTCTTCCAAATAATCAAGATGCATACATGTTTTTTTTAGCTAACACTTTTTTTTTATCAACCTACCAATATTTTTTTCTAATCATTATTTTTTTTGAAAGTTTGAAACATAAATCATTATGAAAAGAAAAACAATATTGATATACTTAAATGTTGCATTTCATTTTGATTACAAGTACAAAAACACATGCAATAATCATATATCTCCAAAAATCGCAAATTATCTTCATGTATATTCATGTTCATCCATTTCTCGGTCTTAAATGATATCATCATCTTCATCAATCAATCTGAAACAAGCATGCACGAAAACAATTAAACCACAAACAAATATGAAACGAAAATTAATCACAACAACTAGCATAACGCATATGCACAATCTTGTATATATTAAACTAATGATGTAAACATATTTTTTAATCATAAACAACTATCAAACAATATGCACAATTTAAAACATGTACGCATAACTCTTCCTTTGATTTTATATCAAACATAAAACAAATATGCACACCCTTTTAATTGATTTTTTTACAGCCATAAACGCGTATGTACCATTTCTTAAAACATATATGCACGCCCATAGAACACGTATGTACCATTTCTAAAATAAAATAAATAAATAAAACATATATGCACCATTCGAATTACTCAATTACTAAAGTACTAGTAGCCTCTTATAATGCACTTGTGGCACAACAACTGAATAAATGAACACTACACATAACTAATAAAATAATCATCTACAATAACTAATCATGTACATTAATCTATATTAGTAACATATGTTCTTATCTTTTGCCATACAATTAAGTTGTGGTGCAATGGCTGTCGGACACATGTGATGTTACACCCCGTGGCCGCTTAGACCAAAAATTAAAACTTTACACGCGGAAATGCTTGACTTTTACGGACATGCTGCTACTCTTTTGACAACTGACAAAAATCTATAAATATTCAGCCCTTGAGACTATTTTTAAATGAAACTAGACTCAAATACCTTCAAAACGACTGGTGGCACGCCCCGTAACGACTTACGATTTAAAAGATATGATTTTTCGAAAATCGACAAATTCTGAAAAATCTGCCCAACCGCCGGCTGGACCCAAAAATCCGGTCTAAACCGCCGGTTCAAACCTGCTGTTTGCCCGGAATGGTTTTCAAGTCCCGCGCTCGAAAGCCCGACCTCCCGAACTCGTGATTTCATCAAACATTCCAGATTTACTTAATATATCATTGGGCTCATTTTCGTACAAAAACATTTACCGAACGACTTCCCAGAATAGTACTTTACAAATTAGACGGGTTATGCAAATAACCCGTTTTGACCCATTTTCTCAACATACAACTCATACCACTTCCGTTTTACGCCAAACTTTACCAAAAGCATAATATTAACACAACAAACATGTTCCAAGGGCACTTGACCCGTTTACAACCCAAAATGGGTATTTTCATACATAAACCAAACGCCCCTTTATACTTGACTATAAACACTTCAAACTCACTTTGACATACCAAATGACTACCAAATCGTTTGGACGACCTTAACATATAACTTGCCATACGGCTACACTTTACCAACTCATAAAAGACCAACGGGGGTACAAACTTACACATGAGCCCGGTATTCTACCTAAGCTCCTACACATACTACCTTTGATCTTGCATAACCAAAACCTTAATCCCTATATCCAAGCCATCCATATGAGCATGCCAACCTACAAAACGGTTAGACAACTAAACCGTAAGCACATACTTCAATCCACATAAGCATCATATACATAAAACACTTACTTCACGGCTTACTACCCAAGTCTCATCTAACACATAACATCAACATATCTCATAGCATCAACTCATCACATAAGCCATATTCATGGCATCACATAAGCATAACCCAAGTTCATCTTTCTTAACATAAACATACATAACACATATATGTTAGAAATCCATATAACTCATGTCATCATCATTTTACTTACCTTAATCCAAGCTAAATAATAACAAGAACATCATCATCATCACAATCTTCCATCATCCTCATCATCCTTCATAATTAACCAAAACCTAACAACATAACAATAAATAACATAACAAGGGTTAACAAAACCCATAAAACATACTCACCTTTCATTCTACATCATCATATGATCATATCTTGATCATATGATGAAAACCCACTTAAACCTATAATCTATAACTTCATTAATCATCAAGAACATAGACACTTACTTGTGGGAAGATCATTACTAAGGAAGACTATGAACACTTGATCTTCACCTTCTTCTTCTTAGATCAGCATTTAGCTTTTCCCTCTCTTTTTCTCTCTAAAGAACCGGACCACAAGCTCCATCTCAATAATGGAGGAAAACTCTAGAAAATCCTGGATATATTTAGTTAGGTGGCAAGTTTGGCCATTTGGCAAGATTGGCCCCTCAAGTCTCATTCCTTCTTATTTAGCCACAACTAACTTTATAACATATTTGCTTTATGACAACATAAGTCCCTTATGTGGAAACTTATTTTAGACAGACTTACATCTACTAAAATAAGTTACGTGTTCGTTTATGGACTCTAGGGTTTTAAGCCTTTGACCTAGGATTTCTACGTTTAAAGAACAATGATAATATTGGCGGAATATTCAATGAACGAATACAATACTATCACAACAAGGTTTTGTGGAATTCACCGTTTGTTATTACTCTTAGCCCCAATGTTACATGATCAATATAACACGATTACTATCTAATCAAGGATCGAAGATCCTTGAGGCTAAACAAACCTAAACAACATTAGACCCCATGTCTAACGTTCCCACACACACTCTTTAAGTGCTCTTACATTTTAACACAACTTTGTGTTGTTGTAATTTGAGAGTACGAAGCACTTTGGTGTTGATTGTTTCAATCACAACCAAGACACTCTTTTATCTATGGGGTATGATCTTCCTTTTATAACATAAGGAGATCATTACAAACTTGATAAGTCTTTAGTCATCCACTTGCTTTTACATGTGTCAAGTCAATAAGATACAACTTGTATCTTGAGTGTTCAACTTGATGACTTGATAAAATATCTAGATATTATATTTGTATAAACATGACTCATACAAAATAATATCTTCTTCGTTCTTATCTTTGTAGCAGCAGAGTGACTCATTGATTCAGCAGCACCTTCGTTTGAACTAGCAGTAGGTTGTTACACTAGCAGCAGTCTCATTTTGTACTAGCAGTACCTTGTTGTACTAGCAGTACCTTTGTGTTGAACTAGCAGTACCTTTGAGTTTGCACTGGCAGTACCTTGCTTGTGAATCAGCAGTACCTTGTTGGTCTAGCAGTACCTTGCTCTTGGACCAGCAGTACCATAAAATACACTAACAGTGCCTTTCTTGAACTGTCAGTACCATGTATTTTGCTTATCATTCAGTATTCTATATGTTTCATTCTTCTTGTTTTTGATCATCAAATCTATGGAATATTTAATTCCTTACGAAAACATAAGTACCTTAGGTCTATTTCCTTTCTATTATTGCCACATAATACTTTCTCATAACTATTTAATTCATTCTTTGACTATCATTTGACTATCGGGTTCGACTAAAATGCTACATTCATTGACTAGCCAATCAAGAAAGGTCTTTGGTCCACTTTCATCTTGGGTGGGGTCCAAGCACCCGGGAAACGGGTGTTACAATTCTAACCCCCTTATTTAGATTTCGTCCCCGAAATCTCTCGTCTATTACTATCCAAAACTAATTCGCGACATATACAAGCCCTTGTTCTCATGCTCTCTAAGCCATTACTTTGCAACGACCTAGATGATCTCGCAAATTCTATACTCACTATACATGAACATAACTCATACTCCACTTAAAACACACTTCTCATCGCAAACTTTTCTAAAATTTCCAACAATGACTACTTGTCATCCGGAAACATCTGCCACTTTGACTTTATATAAGTCAAACTTCATCACTATTTCCACGTTACTCATCATGTACTGACATGACCTTAAGTCATAAATCCGGTCAATCTTGCATTTTACCTAGCACCAACACATATCAATATCAAAAACCGGCAACTTATTTCAAAATATACAAAGTACCATACAAATGGCACCTTTCAAAATTATTTCACACGCATCACTTAAGCAATCTTTCTTATTAATTTCGGGAATGCTCATCAATTAACTCATCAACTTAATGCACAATTCATTTTAGACGTCTATCTTAAGGTTTCACACATGACCTTAACACTGCTATCAGTTTTACTCATATCACTATCCGTACTCACGTCATATCAGCTACACATAAGTTCACTCATTTATAACTCTTTATTTACATAAAAAGGCGTCCTAATCTATGTAAATAAGGAAATATAAACTCATGGTTCGGCGATTTACAATTCTTCATTTAAATGAAAAGGCGTCCCAATCCATTTAAATCAAGAAACCATAAACCATCCTACTTATATGCTTCCAACATAACCTTCGTACTTGTTTTACTTTTCATCTTTACTAGCCTTGGATCCAATCTCACTAACTTTCATCCATGCCATAAAGGCAAGCTATCACCATGCCATAAAGGCAAGCTATCATCCATGCCATAAGGCAAGCTAGGCCATCTCGAAGGATGCCAAACACATGCCATGAAGGCAAGCTGGGCTATCCCGAAGGATACCATAACACACATGCTATAACGGCAAGCTGACATCCATGCCATAAAGGCAAGCTGGGCTACCCCGAAGGATACCATAACCATGCCATAAAGGCAAGCTAACATCCATGCCATAAAGGCAAGCTAGGCTATCCCGAAGGATACCAAAACTAGAGCATTGGATCCAAGCTATATCTGTCTTATCATCTTTACTCACTTTATCTTCTATGTACTTTTATCATTAGGCACACACTATCATTTCATTTATTCTCATTGCCTTAAGCAATCTCAACATTCACTATCACGCTCACTATCATTTGACAAGTTTCTATATAACACTTGACGATTTATTATCTTTGCATTTTCATACACTAGTACAAAAAAGGGATATAGTCACACATGTTGTTTTTCGAACGGCCACACAATAACTTATTTGTGTGACTAAATGTACCAGAATAAAATAAACAGCCACACTTGATCCGACTTGTGTGACCATTTCGGAATTACATCTGAGGCTACAGCCACACATTTGAATATTTTCGTGACTATACGTATCTGGTAAAAAAAATTGATTTTTTAGTCACTTGTAATTTGGGACGTGTGACGGATACAAATAAGTTTGAAATATTAGTCACACTATATATATACATATGTGACAAATATATGTCACACAATTGAAAAGTGTGACCAAAATCCATATATTGTCACACGAAGTAATTGTGTATGTGGCTAAATCATATACTCAAGTTTGTCACACATTATTTAAACATGACTGTTAGTTTTTGTTGAAAATTTAGCCACATATGAATTTGAAATGTGTGACAACTGAAAAGTAAGTTTGAAGCATTAGTCACGATATGCATTTAAAAGTGACAAATATATGTCACACACTTCAACAATGTGACCAAATGTGATATATGGTCACACTAAAATATTTCATGTGTTAAATTTATATGTAATATTTTACATTTCCCACACTTAGTTTTCTCAAAATAAGATTTCCCTCTCAACTTTTCACTAGCTCAGTCTAAAATTTTCCCAAAAAATAAAATTACCCCGCCTAAACTTTTCCCCAAAATCAAATTGCCCTCTACCATCTTTTATCTTTTCTATGTTCTCAGATCTCACATATGTTATCCCCAATTAATCTATCTCACACCCTTCTCCACCGCCACAGGGTGGTTAAAAACGGGATTAAAAAACGTTTTTGGTATTTTATTCGTGTGGTAAACAAATTAAACAAGTGCTTGTTTGGTTTTGATTTGGTATACGGGATCAAGCCGATATTATTAAGGTACACATTTCATGATAAATTTTCTTTAGTCGATCTACTTAAAAATAATGGGTATCTTTAAAATGCAGATTAGTGAGGATGAAATTGAATTCTTGACCGGAGGCGATGATCCCTATGATGATAAGGTTGTCTTGAACAAGCTTTTCCATCCAAATCTTAAGCTATTGATAGTCACTGAAGGTTCTAATGGTTGTAGATACTACACCAAGGTTATCTTCATTCCTTCCAAAACTAAAATATCTGGTCATTATAACGCATTTCTTACAATTTTTGGGAGTTGGATTGTTTAATTGATTCCAACTAATTTGATTAATTTTACAGGATTTCCATGGTAAAGTTGGTGGTGTTGAGGTCAAATGTGTTGATACAACAGGCGCTGGTGATGCTTTTGTTGGAGGACTCCTTAGTAGTTTGGCTTCAAACCTTCAATTGTTCAAGGTACAATTATTCTACTATTGTGTTCCATGTTTTGACGATTTTCGTTCTAGTGTCATTGATTTTATAATTTGAGAACTTGAATACGCCGTCTAAAGATCAGATTCCGAGAGATTATTCTAATTAATTTCTTGAAATTTATTACTTGCCTCATTGCAGGATGAGAAGAAGCTAAGGGATGCACTAAATTTTGCAAATGTTTGCGGTGCCATCACTGTGACAGAAAGGGGAGCAATTCCATCTTTGCCAACAAAGGAGACTGTTCTTAAGAAGTTGAAGGAAGCCTTATAGCCTGAACGTGTGGTAAATAAATTAAACAAGTGCTTGTTTGGTTTTGATTTGGTATACGGGTCGGGTAAAACCCATTTGAGTTTCAGGTAAACCTAGTTAGTGTCTCGCGTTCTGATTTAGATGTGTTAATCTAATTTAGTTATGTTCATTAGGAGATACTCATGGTTTTGAAATGTAGTGAAAAAATAAATGGTTAGTTGACTGAACATGTAATAATCAATGGGTAGGGAGGTAGCTATGGTTCGTTTTGTGATAGGGAAGAAATACTGTGCAGGCTCTTGTTGTATATATCAATCTTTTATTGTAGTTACTTGTGTTGACATTTTGGATGTTATGTTGGTCTTATGCAGGACGACAGCACAGAGGAGATTAAAGAAGATCCTGATCCGTGTGGATAGAGAAGTTAGCCTAGCAGGCCATGGAGCCAATACACTAGTCGAACGCTCAGGACATATACCTTGCATCTTATTGGATTGTTGAGTGATGGTGGTGTTCACTCACGTCTTGATCAGTTGCAGGTATTTATGATTCAGCGATGTAAATTTTCGCGAAAGTATTTACTTACTTTTCTTTGTCTGATTATCATGTGTTTTACTCGGCTGTAGTTGTTGCTTAACGGAGCTAGCGAGCGTGGTGCCAAGAAGATCCATGTTCATGTGCTTACTGATGGACGTGATGTTTTGGATGGTTCAAGTGTCGGTTTTGCTGAAACACTTGAAGCAGAACTTGCAAGTCTCCGCAGCAAGGGCATTGATGCTCAGGTTGCTTCTGGTGGAGGACGTATGTATGTCACCATGGATCGTTACGAGGTAATGCCTTATCATTGTAGTTGTGGTATGAATACTTACATATAAACGGAATTATATATCTTGCTTTTGCTAGTGACACTCGTTTACTATTTATCTATTCTATAGTGTTATCATACGCCTGATCATGCAAGTTCTCATAAAATACTGACTTCTGCAGGCTTCTGAGAATCTTGGAATGGCTATGATTTACACTTTAGTTACCACAGTGAACGAGTGGTTTGCTGAAAAGTTTGCTGCAGACATCAACAATGACAATAACCAAGAAGCAGCTGCAGATAAAGATGAAGTAAGAATTTTCCACCACTTAAACATAGTTTTGCATTTTATTATTATTATTTTTTAAGTTTGGTTGGATGTGTTGAACTTGTTACGGAGTATTAGATAACTGACCCACACGGAGAGCCAGTAACCGTTGAGACCTTTTTAGCATGTTGAACCTGTTTATGCTTAAAAATGTGATTACAATATAGCAATAAAAAGGGAGTATGCAACTAGTTTTAACTTCATCTACCATAAAAGTTGAGATCAAAATATCAGATATGTTCTTGTGTGTATTATATATACAGAGCTGCAATTTGAGTTGTTATTTTTATTTTTGGTAAAACATGCAGCCATGAATCATTGAAAATCCAATGATGAAGATGAGGATTATGCATATCTGACAAGGCGTACACTAGAGATGAAGTTCTGATGATGGTATAACTAAAAAGACAAGATTTGATAGATTTTCTGCTTTTCTCAATTTAGATTATAATCTGGTACTGACTTGTATGTGTTTTCACCTCGATGTTTACAGGAAAAGGAAATGGTGAATACACTTCAATTCAATCTCTCGTACCCGACTGTGTATGTTTTTATCAAGCGATTTCTCAAAGCTGCAGAGTCTCACAAAGAGGTATGGCCTTTCATGTGATTTTATTTCTATCAGTTCTTTGACTATTCTGCAGGACTAACCGTCACTGCCATTACATGAGACCAAGACTTCAAAGAAGAATGCCAAAAAACAACTTCAGTTACTTTCATGAATCTGAGAAAAGATAAAAAGGTTGGACGAAGAACATGAAGCCCTTGAAACTGCTAGTGTATTAGTTACAACTGTTAGTTATAAGTTAGTACTGTTGGTTCATATAGTTAGTACTGCTTATATGATATGTGTTAGTGGTTCAGTTATATACATTCCAATTTTATTGTATTTGAATTTGTTTTGATATATATTTGAATTTGTTTTGATATATATTGATTTCTTAAATGTGACTAAAAAATGTATATAGTCACACTTATTAGCACTTTTGGCCACTTTATGCTTAATTGTATGTGACTAAATATTAAAAAAGGCCACACAAACTAAAAATTCATGTGACCATTGGATGATCAATAGTCACACAAAATACACATTTCTTCACTTTAAACAGCATATGGTCACACTTATTAGCACTTTTGGCCACTTTTTACTTAATTGTATGTGACTAAATACCCAAAACAAACATGCTTTGTGTGACTAAATATTACAAAAGGCCACACAAACTAAAAATTTATGTGACCATTGGATGATCAATAGTCACACAAAATACACATTTCTTCACTTTAAACAACATATGGTCACACTTATTAACACTTTTGGCCACTTTATGCTTAATTGTATGTGACTAAATACAAAAAAAAAAAAAAAAAAAAAAAAAAAAAAAAAAAAAAGAAAAACATGCTTTGTGTGACTAAATATTACAAAAAGCCACACAAACTAAAAATTCATGTGATCATTGGATTATCAATAGTCACACAAAATACATATTTCTTCACTTTAAACAGCATATGGTCACACTTATTAACACTTTTGGCCACTGTTTTTTAAATTGTATGTGACTAACTCGAAAAAAACAACACACGTTGTGTGACTAAATCATCACAAACGTCACATTTATTATATATTCATGTGGCCATAGGATGGAAAATAGTCACACATACTGATAAATCTAACAAAACTTGTGCCTAATTGGTCACACATATTCGGGTTTGGGTCACTCTTTTTCAATGAAAACGGTCACAAACTAAACAATGTGACCATATGGTACCTACGGTGGCGCTACTTTTCGTCACACACACCCAAAAAATCGTGTGTGACTATATGCATATAGTCACGCATTTTTGGTGTGACCATAGGCCAAATCTGTACTAGTGATAATGCAACTTATCATTCATCCGTCAACCCCAAGTTGACTCATACACTCACTATGTGCCATCTTTATTTTAGACAAGTTCTATATGAATAATGCTTGTCCATTACAATTTACACATCTTCTACGTGTTCTTACAACACACTTTTATTATTACTCGTCAACCCCTTGTTGACCATATTCTCAACTCATACTGTCACTTCATTTAGTCTATTCAACTCTTACGCATATAAACCTTACATAGGTTTATTCTATCACACTCACATAAATCTCATCATACACATTCCAACATATTAACATAATTATATTCATGTTTTACAATTCTTTCTAGCGCACTTCAAGTCACTCATGACTTCTAGCGCAATCTATATCTCATTCATCACTTCTACTCATTTATTATTAACACATTTTGGTTATCATGTTTTATATGATACATGACCTCATCACATCTTATCCATACACCTTTACTTTCTCATTTTATTTAGCATATAAAAACTCATGCTCCAAGCATATTGATGCGTGGTTTTGCGACCTTACAACAGGTTTTACCTCTCGAGGGATCTCAAGAGGCTTGCAATCCCCACCAGGCAGTGTACCTGACCGATGTAGTATAGTGTAGTGGCAAGTACCGGGGGATTGATCGTTCTCTAGGGGAATAGTGTCGTTAGGATTGAAAAACTACTCTAATAGGTCTAAGGGTGAGGGAAGATTCTTTTTGTATTTTTTATATTTTTATAAAAGCAAGTAAAATCTCGGGTTTGAAGGAGTGGGCGGAATTAGTTGCTAGTCAACTAACCCAAATAACTACAATTGCAAATAAAATAAAATAACTAAAAATAAAAAGGTGGTGGAACTTATATGGAGAGAAATGTGTTTACTTAGATTTCCTTACTCCCCAACTATCTTTTACCGGTTGATTAGTGTGTATTAATTGCGTGGATGACGGGTGTATTCCTTAATACCAATCGTGGGGTGGCGTATGTACTTCCCCAACTCTATAAGCTCCTACTTCACTCCTATGTCGAGCCGGCTAAGAAGCTCCTAACATGGGATCACTAGAATTCGCTCATGCATTAAATACAACCATAAAAACCTTAGTAAGCATTGGTTCATGTTTCTTAAGACGTTCAAACAAGTTACCGTATAGGAGGTTAGCCAGTTTTCTTAAACCTAACATCGATAAACAATCATCCAATACAATTAATAACACACCAACAACCAATAATCAATAGTTATGTTTCATTAAATCTAAGCAAACACAAGATAAATCTAGCCTAGCATGTTAAATAAAAGACAAGAACAAGATATAATCAAACAACACATAGACATATTGAATGATTAATTGATTACTTATCTTCAATTGAACATGGGAGATCCAAGGGTATAAAACCCTTAAAAGTAGCAGAAAAATCGTCTTAGGGTTTCTCCTCACAAAGTTGCACACTAATGACTAAAAATTATGAGAATATATATAGAAAATCAGATCTGACGGCGTCACGTTATAGAGTTGACGCCGTCACCTCGCCGCGGTTAGGGTTTCTTGATGGCCTTCTTGACGCCGTCCCCTTTTAATCATCCAAAATCCTCTCTGGTGCGTCAAGGGTTGACGGCGTCACAATGGTGCTTGACGCCGTCACAGGTACTTTTCCAGCCGATTTTGAGACTTTGTCGTTTTCTTCACTTTTATGCTCCAAAAACGTCCAAAATGCTTCCTTTTCCAGATTTCTTCTCCAAAGTACCTAAAATGACAAAAGGAACGATTTAGGGCAATATTTGATCAAATAAATACGATTTAGGGCTTAAATGACCCCCTAAAAGCGGTACACTTTCGCTTCATCAAATACCCTTACACTTGAGATTTGCTTGTCCTCAAGCAAATGCGCTTTTATTCTAATCAAAATACAAGTTAGGGGTCATTTAACGCTAATATAAAAGTAATTACAACAAATAGTCGTTCCACTTTAATCATAATAAGCACGGAGATTACAAACTAGCACCTCACAAGTAGTGTTTAGATACTCACATCTCTCAGGTGTCATAAAAGTATATCTCATAAATGAAAATGAATAATATCTCTCACTACCAGTCATAGCAAATAGATTACCATAGGCTTGGGAAAGGATCAAAAACCTCCTCCACTAGGCGTAAGCACCTAAGATAAACTATCAAAGAGGGCTTTTAAACGGGTTATAACGTTAGGTGTAGGGATATGATAAACACGGTTTTGTTGGATAAAGGATATTTTACTGGTGGCGAGTTAAAGATCTTGATTAATTACATGTACAATATGGCGTTGCTAAGCCAAGACTAGACTCGACTTAAGCTAATGAAAAAAATAACAAAAAGATAAAATAAACATAAAATGAAACGGGATGGTAGTCCGTATGTTTTTTCTACTTTTTTTTTTTTTTTTTTTTTTTTTTTTTTTTTTTTTTTTGCATACACTCTTGCCCTACCATCCAAAATAATACATCGTAGGGGGGTTGTATCCCCCTTACACTTGAACTTTTACATAACTTTACAATTAACTATTCTAATGACTCGAATGTAGGCTAAGATGATTTGGGTGTACATTTAAGTGGGGTGTAAACAAATTCTTACTTTAAGTAAAATGCTTAAAGTTAGAAACGAAAAGATAGGCTCTGAGGGGTGTACTAGGGGTATCGTGTACTAAAAATGAGTACAACGCAAAGGGTGTGGGAGAATTACTTGACCAATGTAGCCAATGTAATTATAACAAAAACACAGGTGTAAAACAATGGGTTAATCCTAATGCCTCTTATCATGTAGTAAATCTAACTACACGAATGTAGTCTCACTTGTGGCCTCGGAATGGTCCTAACGCAAGTTCTAGAATCTAAGTGCTACTGGTACACACATCATAGCATAAATGCTTTTCCTACCAATTCTAGGGGCGAACCTCACATATTTGGGGGTGGAAAATTTTTTAGTGGTACGGTTTTGTGCTAGTCATATAACTCCTATCCGTGAGACGCTTATTAAGACCAAAGTTTCACTCCTATATGTTGTAAAAAAATTTAAATTTGGCACTAAAATTGCCTTAACAGGTATTTCTCTCAGTTTTATTACACATCTACCATTAAACAAACGAAAAATCAAGCGTAATAGCATTCTCTAAGGTATCGTACTTTACCCCCCCTTACACTTAAGATGAACATTGTCCCCAATGTTCAAATAACAAGATGTAAAAGTAAATAAGGTAAAAGAATGAAATCAAATACTCCCCTGATTCGCTCGGTGGATAAAGAGGTAACATGGTTAGATCTTCTTCCAAGGTAATGTTGAAGCTTCAAGACTAAAGCAGCGCCAAAAGCTAGATTCCATATACATCTCCTTGTCCAAAATAACCTGTTAAACCTGAGAAAACAAACACGAAAACCTGCATAACATCGGCGGGATAAATCTGTATAAGGATATAATGCTTGTGGAATGATTATTTTGCAGATTCCTGGAGTTTATAAGTTAGAGATTTAATAAAGCATTTTATGATTCCGGAAGAAAAACAAAACTTAAAAAAAAATTCAAGAAAACTGTTCCTGACGCCGTCAGACTGGGGTCTGACGCCGTCAGAAGTGATCTGACAGATTTTTCATGTTAAGTTTCCGGAAAATTTCTGGAAAAACTCAATCCTTATTTCCTGGAAATCCTGCAAAATATCATTATGACTCGATACAAGCATTTGACTCAAACAATTACTAATATGTATGTTAATTTAATATTGTTATGATTCATATTCATTTGTTCTAATAAACCGATTTGGATTTCCCTTACACTTATCTTTTGCAAAATACCTTTATATACAGTTAAGACGAAGTTAAAAACAAGATAAAGCATTTTCACAATTTAGTTTCGAACATGAATCAATAATAATAAAAATTAAACATACATACGGAAGCAAATAAAATCAAACAAACAAATAAATAAACACACAAAGCAAATAAAGCTTGGGTTGCCTCCCAAGAAGCGCTTGTTTTTGTTCGAGTCACGAGCCTGACTCTGCCCTTATTTAACGGATAAAGGAGAGGTTTTCCCTACACTTAGGGTTAAGTGCGGGTGATAGTAGCGATACACACCGACTCGGTATGAGTATGCCACGTGTGGAAAGAGTGGTGGATGAATTATATGCTCAAAGATGTGGGATCCAATCATCATAACCTTACTTAGTTCAATTGGGTCAATGGGTGAATTGAAGTTTTCTCCTAGAAAGGGATCATCTTCTATCAACTTCGAGAGACTCCTAGTTGGGAATCCATCTTGACCTAATAAACCCGGTTTAAACCCATAGTGTTTCTTGTGATTAATCATGAATGGGTGATGTAAGTATGAAAGGTTATGGTTCACTCCTATGTCAGCTTCCTCTCTACAAGGCTTAGAGTCTACTACCTTCAACATAAAACTACCCGGACTATATGGTTTGATGGGTGGGTCGGGACCTAATTCAATTCCTAAGTTCACATCTAAGGATGGAAGATTAGGTAACGGTTTTGGTTTAGGCTCCGGTTCATCAAAACTAGGAACTTCCATAGAACTAAAAGAAAGGTTATGACTACAAGTATTCAAACCTATTTCTTCTAGTTTTGTTTGGTCCAAGGGCTCTACCTCTATTGGGGTTCCTATAGTCTCTTCTACTTCTTCCGGGTAAGTCATGGGTGGTGTGTGTGCCTCAAATGATGGTAGGACTTGTGGGGTACTTGGTGGGCTTATGTTACTTACCTCATCATTCCCTATGTCAAGATCACCTATATCCTCATCATGTGTTTTAGTACAATCTAACCCTAACATTTTCCCAAGTATCTCAAGTGCTTTTCTAGGCATCTCAACTTCTATGTCCGAATCATAAGGATCTTCCTCAATAATCCGACCATGTTCAATTTGCCTAAAGGATTCATCATGTGTTCTTCGGGATTCAAAGTCATTGGTCATAAAACCTAGGTCTTTTTGATCAATGTGATCATGTTCGGCTAAATCCTCCATCACATCAAGGTCACCTATGTGTTCATCCTGTATTATGGTAGTGCCTAACCATGACATGCAGCTAGGTGGCTCAACTCTACCCTCATCCCCAAACAAACTTGTTTCATGATCCTTGAAATTTGTGGTCAATTGACTTGTATTAATGTTTGTTGGGTTGTCTACTATATAATAATATTGGGCACAATTCTCAATAGCTTCCCATGCTTCTTCAGCACTTAATTCCCTAAGATCCCTGCCGGCAAAATGGTAAATGTCCCTTTGGGCATGTCGGTCGACATGATTGTAAAAGATTTGAGTTAGGGACCAAAAATCGAAGTTATGATGAGGGACTTTTTGGAGTAAATATTTAAAACGAGTCCATGCATCATAGAGAGGTTCATCTTTATGTTGTTTAAACATCAAGATGTCATATGGAGTGGGTGAATTACGTGGTTGGTAGTATGGTGGATTCGCGATCTCCATAATGGTGAACGGAAGAGTCAATGGAAATTACGAACAAACACACAAAGAAATAAGATAGACTAAAGAAGACCTATAAAAAGAAAATAAAAATCTTACTAGAAAGGAATCTAGTAAGTAGACCTAATAAAAAAGAATTTCAACCTAAGCAATAACTACTCCCCGGCAGCGGCGCCAAAAACTTGATGCGTGGTTTTGCGACCTTACAACAGGTTTTACCTCTCGAGGGATCTCAAGAGGCTTGCAATCCCCACCAGGCAATGTACCTGACCGATGTAGTATAGTGTAGTGGCAAGTACCGGGGGATTGATCGTTCTCTAGGGGAATAGTGTCGTTAGGATTGAAAAACTACTCTAATAGGTCTAAGGGTGAGGGAAGATTCTTTTTGTATTTTTTATATTTTTATAAAAGCAAGTAAAATCTCGGGTTTGAAGGAGTGGGCGGAATTAGTTGCTAGTCAACTAACCCAAATAACTACAATTGCAAATAAAATAAAATAACTAAAAATAAAAAGGTGGTGGAACTTATATGGAGAGAAATGTGTTTACTTGGATTTCCTTACTCCCCAACTATCTTTTACCGGTTGATTAGTGTGTATTAATTACGTGGATGACGGGTGTATTCCTTAATACCAATCGTGGGGTGGCGTACGTACTTCCCCAACTCTATAAGCTCCTACTTCACTCCTATGTCGAGCCGGCTAAGAAGCTCCTAACATGGGATCACTAGAATTCGCTCATGCATTAAATACAACCATAAAAACCTTAGTACGCATTGGTTCATGTTTCTTAAGATGTTCAAGCAAGTTACCGTATAGGAGGTTAGCCAGTTTTCTTAAACCTAACATCGATAAACAATCATCCAATACAATTAATAACACACCAACAACCAATAATCAATAGTTATGTTTCATTAGATCTAAGCAAACACAAGATAAATCTAGCCTAGCATGTTAAATAAAAGACAAGAACAAGATATAATCAAATAACATATAGACATATTGAATGATTAATTGATTACTTATCTTCAATTGAACATGGGAGATCCAAGGGTATAAAACCCTTAAAAGTAGCTGAAAAATCGTCTTAGGGTTTCTCCTCACAAAGTTGCACACTAATGACTAAAAATTATGAGAACATATATAGAAAATCAGATCTGACGGCGTCACGTTATAGAGCTGACGCCGTCACCTCGCCGCGGTTAGGGTTTCTTGATGGCCTTCTTGACGCCGTCCCCTTTTAATCATCCAAAATCCTCTCTGGTGCGTCAAGGGTTGACAGCGTCACAATGGTGCTTGACGCCGTCACAGGTACTTTTCCAGCCGATTTTGAGACTTTGTCGTTTTCTTCACTTTTATGCTCCAAAAACGTCCAAAATGCTTCCTTTTCCAGATTTCTTCTCCAAAGTACCTAAAATGACAAAATGAACGATTTAGGGCAATATTTGATCAAATAAATACGATTTAGGGCTTAAATGACCCCCTAAAAGCGGTACACTTTTCGCTTCATCACATATATTCATTCATGTCTTTCTAATCATCAAACTACCAACATACTTCGCTATTCATTTCTTACTTTATATCACACTTTCAAAGCATCTATACTTTTTCAAACAATTATCATGCTTCTTATATTATTTCACATGTCAAAGAGTTCTCTCAACTTCCTTTTGACACTAAGTCATTACATACTATGCATTCCAATGCATCTATCTCAACTCATACACTTCTATGCAATCGTGCTCTCAAGCACACCACATAAAACTTAGACATATAATAAACTACCATAGACTTAACATCACATAAGCAATCATATCATAACACTTAACACTTATCCAACAAGTGTTAAAACATTCATAATCAAAATCAAATCATGAAGTCTATGGCATCATATATCACATCGCATAATCAGTCTATGTCTAAGCATCAACCTTCTAATTAGCCGCAAGTACTTGTCTACCTTATAACTAAGGCATTATAACACTTTAATTCACTTACTAACCCATCTCTAATACCGCTTAGCATTGCTACTCGTATTCCATAACTATAGCTCTATTATACGATCACATAATCGCAATACAAACACCGACACCAACCGAGGTGCTCGGCCAACTAATCACTTAAACATCTCAATTCCCCATGGACTTGTATCTCATACACAACAACAACATTACAACATACATCACCTATCATCAATAGGCTCAACTAGCATAAAACATAATCCATCTAACACTTAGCAATTACTTTCCGCGCGACTAACACTTACGTCCAATGCTTCTACGAGTGGTTTAAGTCTAGGCAATCCTAAAGAAAACCTAATTCACTTAAACCGAAGCTCTGATACCAAGTTGTTACACCCCGTGCCCGCTTAGACCAAAAATTAAAACTTTACACGCGGAAACACTTGACTTTTACGGACATGCTGCTACTCTTTTGACAACTGACAAAAATCTATAAACATTCAGCCCTTGAGACTATTTTTAAATGAAACTAGACTCAAATACCTTCAAAACGACGGGTGGCACGACCCGTGACGACTTACGGTTTAAAAGATATGATTTTTCGAAAATCGACAAATTCTGAAAAATCTGCCCAACCGCCGGCTGGACCCAAAAATCCGGTCTGAACCGCCGGTTCAGGGCTGAACCGCGGCGGTTCAGACCTGCTGTTTGCCCGGAATGGTTTTCAAGTCCCGCGCTCGAAAACCCGACCTCCCGAACTCGTTATTTCACCAAACTTTCCAGATTTACTTAATATATCATTGGGCTCATTTTCGTACAAAAACATTTACCGAACGACTTCCCGGAATAGTACTTTACAAATTAGACGGGTTATGCAAATAACCCGTTTTGACCCATTTTCTCAACATACAACTCATACCACTTCCGTTTTACGCCAAACTTTACCAAAAGCATAATATTAACATAACAAACATGTTCCAAGGGCACTTGACCCGTTTACAACCCAAAATGGGTATTTTCCTACATAAACCAAACGCCCCTTTATACTTGACTATAAACACTTCAAACTCACTTTGACATACCAAATGACTACCAAATCGTTTGGACGACCTTAACATATAACTTGCCATACGGCTACACTTTACCAACTCATAAAAGACCAACGGGGGTACAAACTTACACATGAGCCCGGTATTCTACCTAAGCTCCTACACATACTACCTTTGATCTTGCATAACCAAAACCTTAATCCCTATATCCAAGCCATCCATATGAGCATGCCAACCTACAAAACGGTTAGACAACTAAACCGTAAGCACAAAGGCTTAGTAAGTAAAACGATCATAACATACAATTATACTTCAATCCACATAAGCATCATATACATAAAACACTTACTTCACGGCTTACTACCCAAGTCTCATCTAACCCTTGATCTTCACCTTCTTCTTCTTAGATCATCATTTAGCTTTTCCCTCTCTTTTTCTCTCTGAAGAACCGGACTACAAGCTCCATCTCAATAATGGAGGAAAACTCTAGAAAATCCTGGATATATTTAGTTAGGTGGCAAGTTTGGCCATTTGGCAAGATTGGCCCCTCAAGTCTCATTCCTTCTTATTTAGCCACAACTAACTTTATAACATATTTGCCTTATGACAACATAAGTCCCTTAGGTTTATATCCTTTCTATTCTTGCACAATTATACTTTCTCATAACTATTTAATTCATTCTTTGACTATCATTTGACTATCGGGTTCGACTAAAATGCTACATTCATTGACTAGCCAATCAAGAAAGGTCTTTGGTCCACTTTCATCTTGGGTGGGGTCCAAGCACCCGGGAAACGGGTGTTACATGTGACCCAATTCATATGAATCACACTGGACTTCAATGAAAGAAAATCAATAGTATTAAATTATTTTATTCTTTCACAAATAACTACTCTTTAATGAGACAATCAATTACCTTGTCAATGGTCAACCGTGATGTGCAAAAGATGACAAAAGTTAAGGTGATAAAAATGGTTTAATCAGTAGACTGTTTCTATATTCATTCTTTCATATAGTAGACCGTCAACTACATAATAAAAAATAAAAATAAAATAAAAATAAAATAAAAATAAAAAGATATTCAAGACCAACAACAAGAAGAAAAACCTTAAGCTATAAACGAAGATCCGGATCCACCATTATAGGCGGCTTCACCAAACTGGAAATACAGGCCGCGATCCATCAGATCTGCTCGTTGTGGATGATAAGGAACACGGTTGTGGTAGGATCCAGATGGATCTTGGTAGCGGCGTTGGTTCTTGGCGGCGGTGACGGATCCAGAAGAACCATCACCGGAGGATCTTGGTGTTAGTTTGTTTTGTGGATCATTGCTCGATGGCCACCCTGTTTCCATGGCTTTATCAGTTGGTGGCGGCGACGGTTTAGCCAATGGTGGTGGGAGGCAGTTATGAAAATAAAAAGAGAAATAGGGTTATGTGAGAGGAACGAGGTTTAGTTATGGGAGGTTTATTTTTTGCAACTGACGTTTAATATCCATGAATAATATAAAAAATATAATTTCTAATCCGTAAAATACCCTCTAACCAGTTTCAAAAATTAACCTAGTATTTTACTTTATTACATTTATGGCACAATTCATTTTAACCCTTGATCAATTAATCCAATGGCTAAAAAGTGGTTCTCGCAGTTCTCGTATTTAAAGTGGTTCTGAAAAGAATGTCTATATATATATATATATATATATATATATATATATATATATACTAGACTTCAAAGCCCGCCCGATGGGCGGGCATGACTTGTAATTATAATTTGGATTGTATCGTTACTGTAAAATTATTTTTAAGCATGCTTTTATATATATATATATATATATATATATATATATATATTATATATAACAGGAGGCGTTACACGTAGATAATGCCACATAAATGCCACCTCAATGCCACATAATCATAAAAATGCCACATAATCATAAACTATGCCACATAATTATATATCTCTACATTATATATATATTAGCAACTATGTAAATTCGGAATACATTTTCTAAAAAATAAGACTACATGGGTTCGAACTTGGGATGTTAGGCACAATTAAACAACACCTCAACCATTGGAGCGTTCCAATGGTTGTGAAACAATTTGCAAATCATAATTGATATTGCATTAACCTGTCAAATATTAATGTATTAGGGTTTTTATTTACAGAACAATATTACGTTATTAAAAAAACCGAAACCAAAAATCATTCATTCATCTTGAGGCAAACACAAGGATGAAGAAGAGGAGGCTTCTGAGAATTTAGTATTCAAGGTATATTGATACTCATCTGTTGTTGATAAGATATGAGTAATATCATTCATTCATCTTTTGACTAATATCATTCATTCATCTTATGTTTGAAGGTATACTGCGCGTGTACAGTTCGTACTGCTGGCTTATCAGGTTTGTACTGCTCGAAACATGTGAAAAATTGAGTTCAAAACGATTATTAAGCATTTGATAATCATAATCAATTTCTATTTGGATATAATATATATATATATATATATATATATATATATATATATATATATATATATATATATATATATATATATATATATATAATATATATATATATAAGTGGGCTAATTTGGTATGCTGGATGGAATTTTCACCATCGTTAGGAGATGTAAGTTTTTAGGGAAAGAAAATAAGCATGAATTAGATAAAATGGTTTAATTGTTTGTGTACTTAGTTGTGATACACGTTTAGGCCGCTATACTATCTTAACAGACATGGAATATAGGTACTTTGTGGAGTTCACCATCGATTGATTGAATCTTATAACCCACCAGTTTCAGTCGCATCATTTTTTGCAGCACACTCTGATCCGTCAATGTCATAGACTGTGACATAGTAGTCATCTTCTCCTCGTTTTATAAAATGTATGGTTGATACCACTCTTTGTCCCAAAGTACCCATTTTCCATTTATTTTTTGAACCTATATTTTGTAACGGTATCTGTCGTTACCGGTCAAGTATAGGATGATTTTTTGTGTCTTGAAATATTATGCAAACACTGTCATGTATATATTTGTAGTGAAATTGTTGAGCCATCATGTTTGAAGAATAATATGTAAATAAGTTAATTATTATTTTAGCTTATATAATATGAAACAGTGAATGTAACAAATACTTTTTACAAAGATTACATAGTTGTGTCATGAGAAAATAATATACTAATACAATTGCTACCTTCAATTACATTGGCGATCGATATCAAATTCTTTTAATATAGTTTTCTTAAACATACTTAAAAGGTTGGTTGATTGTAAAGTTCAGGAAAAGGCAAGACAAAAAGTGTTTGTCGGTCAACCCAACTCGTTCTTGCTTTGACCCATTGTAAAAAGTCAAAGTGTACCTTCGTCAGCTTTTCTAATATGAATAGAGATCAATGTTATTGCACACGTTCTTCGTACCTATAATTAGGGGTGTTATCGGGTCGGGTTTTGAGTTTTTAAAAAGTGACCCGCAACCCGACCCGATAAGAAATCGGGTTATCGGGTTCGGGTGTTTATCGGGTCGGGTTAAGTCGGGTCAGGTGATTCGGGTTGTCGGGTTATGAGATAAATCCAACTCTATGTAAAGGTACCAAATCGGGTTGTATGAAATATAACAATATACGTCTAAAGATCAAAGTTGTCACCAAGTTTTCATAATATATATACAGTTAGACACATCTATTGCATATAAAAACGTTGTATGTGAAAAGTAAATGAAGTATACCATCATTAAGTGTACACTCTTATTAGTTTAGTCATCGCAAATATTGATAGATATTGACTCTTTGTTAATCGTTATGTGTTTCTGGTTTGTGGCAATGTTTGGACTAAGAAATATACATATGCAGATTGGTATATAAACTAATAAACACGCTGTGTTAAAAAGAGCAGAAACACTTTTTGGTGAATTAAAAATGCTGGTGATACGTCATATAGCAAGTTAAAGGTAAACTTCAAGATTGAAACTAACAGTAAATAATAGGATACATGCTACTGATGTCATTTATAAAATTAGAACCTAAAAGATAATTAAAGCGGGTAGTAAAAGTAGTAGTATAAAGTGGGTTGAAGGAACTTGGACTTAGATCTCGGAGGCTAAGAACAGCTGCTGCGGTTAGGCAATCATTAGAACGAACTGAGGGCATCCTCTTCACCAAATTCTTGGCGTTTTCTGATATCAATGGCCATGGATAGCTCACCATATCAGGTTCAGCTTTCAGTACTTTCCCAAATATGTCACTCTCTGTCTATATATTTGCATGTTGAATCAAAGTTAGATTTTGGGGTGCATATTAAAAAAACTTAAACCTGCAACAAAAGTGATAATCAGATGATACAAACACTACTTATAAACCTTTTTTTTTTCTATTCAGTTTTTCTATAGAAAAAATTTCGTTGTATTGTAAATAAATTCTATCTAGGTGTGAAACACCACTTCACCATAACTCCAGATAAGATATGCAAATTTCCCAAAGTTTATGCATTTGAATAGACTTTAAATGAATTTAACCTGCTCATGATTGTTTCTGTAGTGAATCTGACTCACTGATATGTGGCATAAAGATTAAACAGGAAATAAATTTATGAAATTTTGCTGCTGTGGATCTAGGATATACCTGTTGTGTCTTGGGGTTTGTTTCTAATAGTGTTTTTAATGGGATACGGTTTCTGAACCGTTCTTCTTCGAGACTTGTGTGCCTTTCTGTTCTGACCTCTAGTGCCAGTTGTGGTATAACTTCCACGATGTCCTGCCCACTCTTGACAAAATTTCATTGCATCAATTCCAATTATTGTGTGTGCCCCATATCCAAAATCCTCGCATGATAAATGAGGATCATCAAAATGTAAGTGTGCATCGAAATTATAATATTTTTCATCAGTTGACTAAAGAGATCATATCAGTTGCAAATATTATTTTCTTCTCAAATATGGTGAAATAAGCAAAACTATCACTTATTGTACAAAGTGAATGGTCTAGAATCAGAACAGGAAATTTCAAGCTGAAATTAAAAAATAAAAATAAAAAACATACCTCATCAGACATGCCACAGTGAAGTTTAGTTACAGAGTCTCCACGCCTTAATTCTTGAGGAAGACCATATGCTATATATGTTTTAGGACCCATATCAGGCTTCACAGAATCTTCAGACAACTTGACAGCAAGATTAAGGTAGCCATCACGAGGATGTTTATACTCTTTAAAGGGTAAGCAAGTGATAAATTCAACACCATGACGTGGTAACCGTTCTTCAAATAAACTTGATGGAGGCCAGTCTTTCAGCTTAAGGATCCTAGGCCAACCGTTGTCTTCATATTTACCATCCGTATACCAACTAAAAAACTGATGAACGTTAACATCACCCTGCATGTCACAAGAGAATATAAGTAGCCTCCCAAAATTAAGGGGTTATTTGGATTAGCTTATCTGGGGAGCTTATTAGCTAATTTTAGTTTCAAAAGACAGGAGGCCAAAAAATAGAGAATATCTGAGGGCTTATTGGCTTATTTCAGTTTTAAAACGCAATATGCTAAAACAAATACCTTTATAAAGGCTTATTTACTCTGGAAAACTAAAATTGGGGCAAACTGAAACAGATTGAGCTCTTTTCATTAAGCTAACCCAAACACCTCCTAACTCAAAAGCAAATAATATAGCAGACACACATAACGAATTTAGTGTCAATAGAAATAGAAGATAAAATTTAAAACGAACCTCACACCAGTTTAAACAATTAAGAGCACCAACTTCCATGAGCCGGCCATGATTGACATGTGAAATTTGGCGAAAAGCACGCCACATAACCATGGGCTCCCAACTTAAACCAAGAGTAGTTTCAAGAACATTACTGACTATGACAGGCTGTCCTTTTGACCAATGCCACCGAAAATGATTTAGATCTCCAGACTGAATGTCTATAGCACGTGGACAATACATGTAATTATCGTTGGAATTTTCACGAGATGCAGCTTTACGCAACTGCTTATCATCACTTTCACTGACAAAATCTAAGCATGTGCACCCTTCTTTAGGAAAATCTCGCATGTCCTCGTCTGATTTGTGCTTCTCCAACAGCTCTTGTGCAGAAATCAACAAATTTGAAATATCGTTAGGTTCCATTGCATGAATCAACTCAATGATTCCATTCCCACAACCACCCATACTTTTTGGAGGACATGGAATTCTTCCATCATCCAAAGAGTTCCAGTCATGACTTTCCCGCTCTTTTGGTGGAGAATCTGCAGCAAATGGCCCATCGTGAGTTTGCAATTATTTTGGTGCAGGATCTGCAGTAGACGACCCGTCATAAGTTTCCTGTTCATTTGGTGTAGGATCTGCAGCAGAAAGACCGTCATGAATTTGCAATTCTTTTGGTGCAGGATTTGCAGTAGATGGCCCGTCATAAGTTTCCTGTTCTTCTGGTTCAAGATCTGCAATTAAGTCCAAACATTGCATGAGTAAAAATGTAGCTTCAAAGAAACAATCAGAATTTGAATATAACCCAAGGGCCTGTACAGACTATTAATGATAAAGGGATGCACACAAGTATTAGGGAAAAAAAACATCTTATTATGAGTACCTCAGGTAAATCCATGATGAATGTGGCGATTGGAGAGCTTTCGAGAAAGAAGTTTCTAGCTTCAGTAGTCATTTTTAGTTTGTGTGCATCCAGCTTGTTCTTCAAGTTGGAGTTTATAGTTAAAGAGACCAGGTTGCTAAAAGGTTATCTATCTTATCAACCTGTGATTAGCGCAGTAGTTTATCCACCATCAACTTTAAATCGCAAACCACACAGACTTCTGTTACTATGAATAAGCTTAACTATTTTATTTTAGCATAAAAGTATGCATATCAATGTAATAATGGTATTGGTTTTGGTTATGGATCGGTATTTAAGAAATTTGACAATAAAAAATTGTTGCTAAGCCTTATGCCAAGTCAACTGTTGCTATAAAGGGAGTAACACATAACCGATAACAAAAGAGAGAGCTTAACGGTAACCACCTGGTTGCTGGAAGCTCTTGTTTCAAAAGGTTCAAGTAGTTCACCAATCTTGCATCTTCGAGTGAAGATGAATCAAGAGACACGCATACCATTTCTTTCAAGGTGCAAAGTCCCACATTACACAATCATTCTTAGAATTACCAACCAGGCTAACAACTCAGATCCTATCAAGATCACATTCCAAATGATCGATTATTCATTCCAGTCAATCAAAACTCATCCACTCATCTAGTTTTAGCCAAAAATTATTATGCCAATATTAATTAGTATGTATTTAGCTAGAGATTGTGAATAAACATTGAATATAAATGATATACTACTAAAAACATAAAGAGGCAAATGCTAGAGTCTACCTTGGCTTTCATCAATGTATGATTCTCCTCTTCTAAATTCAAAGCTAAAGACTCGAGTTTAGCTTGGTACACCTGAACAAACACTGTTAAGAAAAAATGAAGAGTTTTAACAACACTGATAAGAAAAAATGCAGAGTTTTAACAGATGGTGATTGAGAAAAAGAGACCTGATTGATGTTAACTTTGTCCGCAACATGAACTGATGATATCCAATTTGTTTAGAATGTCAAGCTAAACTGTTGCATCATATAAATTAAGGACCTATGACGCACCAACCTGGACCAGGAGTATTCCCACCTATTAGTGTGGCTAATAAAAGGTTTTCAATGCCTGCAAAGAAGTCATTTAATCAGAAATCTACAATCGACTACATTCCAGTCAATCAAAATCTTACAATTAGAGTTTCTGCATACCCTTCATCAGTTTCATGATGATATTCTTCAATCAGTTAATATTGCTTCATGGTTCAGTTTTGCTTTTTGTGCTGCTCGTCCTTGTTACTTTGTACTGCTATCATCAGCTTTGTACTGCTTATATAAAAAAACACAATAGAAGATGCCTTAAAATATTTGTGAATAATCTGTAAACACACAAACGAATTAAACATTAAACAACTCCAACACAATATTACAATGATTACCTGGACATGAACCGAATGTAACCTAACTTCTTTATTCGATCATGTACTGCTGCAATATAGTAAATTCCACATAAGCAGGTCATTGTGACCAAACACAACCAATCAATATTCTTATACATATAATACATAAACGTTAAACAACTCTAACACAATATCAGAGTGATTACCTGGACATGAACCGAACGTGTCGTAACTTCTTTATTCATGTAATGATGCAATCTTTTGCATTAGGGTTTTTTTAACATATCGATTATGGTGTTTTAGGCAGCTGTGGAGGTTCAATGTTTTTTGGAGGAAGAATAAAATAAAGTCGCTTGATGAGCATATGGGATTAGGTTTGGCTATTGGGTGATGAAGATGGAGATGAATATTGTATGATGGGGATGAAGATGAAGATCGGCGCAGTGAAGGTTGTGTATTGATCTTTTAGGGTTCGGATGATTGTAAAAACGTTTAAATATGCAATTGTTAAAGATGGAATATTGGTATATGACTTCGTTCCTTAATGTTATTAAGACATTACACTTTGATTTTGAATTGCCTATCAAAACTTGTGGCTTGTTCCATTGGTTGTGGTGTTTGTTTGTAAGCTAGCAGACCCAGGTTCGAATCCAGCATCTTGCATTTTTTTAGAAATTAAATCCGAAATTTATGAACAAATTAAAGGGTGCTTAGGTGGCATTAATTCCTGATTATGTGGCATTTTTATGATTATGTGGCATTGAGGTGGCATTTATGTGGCATTATCTACGTGTAACGCCTCCTGTTATATATATATATATATATATATATATATATATATATATATATATATATATATATATATATATATGGGGCTTTATTTTCAGAACCCTGTTAAGTGTATGAACTGCGAGAACTCCTCTAGACCAATGAGATTTTTTTTAATATTAAAGATTATTATTTAATCTAAAGGTATTATAGTAAATGACAATTTTTATATTTTTTAGATTTTTTATTAAATCCCGTTTTTAAATATCTCATAATTTTTTGGGATTTTTTTTTCTTTTTTCTTTTTTGTGTGTGTTTCTTAACATGCATGTTTCTAGAAAGTCAATGTGCATAAGTGTTCTTTTAAATAATGTAAATTTACATGTGTTTTTATTGTATAATAGTTTAAACTTCAAATGAGTTTTACTTAAAAATGTAATTGCACATATGTTTCTGCCGTATATTCTATAAACTTCTTAAATAAAAACTAAAAACATAAATTATAGTCGTAAACTTTAGATTTATTACAAACCAAGAACATATTATAATACACAGATTTTTATATCAAATGAAATAAAATCAAATGTATCATTTTGAAGATACATATGCACGCCTTCTAAGAACATATGTGCACAAAACATATGTATTTGAAGTTTCTCATCAGATTTTTTCGAACATTTGTGCACGTCTTCCAAAAACATACATGCACGCCTTCCAAAAACATATATATACTTCCAGTTTCTCATCAAATTCTTTAAAACATATGTGCACACCTTCAAAAAACATATTGTCACGCCTAGAAAAAATAATAGTCAATATTAAATAATTTTAAAATAAAACTCAAGATAATATAACACACATGCACAAGCTTAAAGTAGCAAACACAAATAAACAGGAGACCAATTTTTTTACGTATCCAGCCGTAATTACTACAATATGGAAAGAAAAAATGAACAAATGAATACTTGTTTTATACGTTTTTGTTTTCCCTGTTGTCCAACCACAGACCCCATCTGTATTATTTCTTCTTCTTTACGCAAACCAAAGGACATGGTCTGTTTTTTTATTCATGGTCATATCTCAATCTTTTAAAATTAATATATGAAGCAATTGCTTAGGCTACTCACAATCGATCTGAAAACTTCGGTCGGTCAAGCCCATCGACCGATATTCACATCAGTCGAGTCGAGTGTGGAGCAAAGGGCAAATATCGGTCGAGTTTGAAGCAAAGCCAATGTCGGTCTATTATTCGACCGACTTTATTTTCAAACATAACCATTTCATTTATAAAAAATAAAAAAATAATAATAAAAAAAAAACAAAACAAAAAAAAAAAAAAAACAAAACAAAAAAAAAAACAAAAAAACAAACAAACTTTTTCAACCTTATAAATACCAACTTCAATCACACTTCTAAACACACAATTTCAAACAACATTTCTATCAATACCTTCAAACACATTCTTTTAATTATGTCTTACGAGCTATTATTCGGTTCTTCGTCTTCCGACGATGATGAAGTTTTGAGTGAGTTTACGGATGAAGAATCGTTAGTAGTTACCCAGGAGCTTATGAACTCATCAACTCATCTAAACTTAAAATCTGATTTGATCGGACACATTTGAAGAAATCATAGAAATCAAGTCAATCAAGGGAATGAAGACGAAGACGGTAGTGATGGTGACGATGAGGACGACGATGAAGAATTTTTGTAATGTTTTTATTGTTATTTGAATAATTTACTTAATGTTTTTAATGTTTAATTGAATAATATATGTAATGTTTTTATTTTTAATGAATTTTAAGTTTTTTTTAAATGTTTGATTAAAAAAATAATAAAATAATAATAATAATAATAAAATAATAATAATAAATGGGTCATCTACTGTGGCACTTTGGTCATGTCTGGTCGCCGGAGAGAGAAAGCTGACGTGAACACCCAGTGACCTAGGTCACGACTGTGACTAGCCTTATGTGTCTAAAAATAAACTTTAAAAAAAAGCAATTGCATAGCAATAGGTAAATACCAAACAAATTCGCTAGTGCCACTTGATGTTTTAATATTCCTATATATCTATATTAAAAATTAAAATATAGCCACACCACAAAGGAAACACGCATGTGTCAAACTTAACAAAAAGGAAAGACATGTCACACGCACCTTAATCGATCACTGGTTTTTTGACACTAAAAAAACACGCCATCTCTGATCACAATATATGTCACCATCTTCGATCAGGTATCTCCACCGGCATCGTCCCACAATGACGTTTTCATATATAATTTCATTGAACGAACTTAGATTCTTGTAATTCTGAACAAATTCATCCTTGCTATTGAATTTATCTGAGTCGTGAAAGTGAAGCAAGGCCCTGCCATCACAGTAACATCATGTAAATTTGAAGTACTGATAGAACACACACTTAATACACACATAACTAACAACAAGTTCGAATATACGCTTCCTTTCCATGGTCCATTCTATTTTGGGCAGTGATATTATTAAAATCAACTTTCTCAAACAAGAAAAGACAATCATAACGTCAGAAGCATGAAATAAATTAGTGTTGTTCATGCATCCACATTATAAGGTAGTCCAAAGGCAAGAGTTGAAATTACTTATACTGGAACATTCACTCAACAATGTTTTTCATTTGTAAGTCAATCCAAACACAAAACATACATGTTTTATACGTAAACATATATGTTTTATACGTAAACATATATGTATCTTTCCAAAACCCTTTCAAGAATGTAAATTTGGCTTGTGATATATTTCAAAATTTACTAGATTGACTTGACCATTAGGAGGTCACTGTTCCAAGAAAATAACACAATGATTTTCTACAACATAATAGTAATTAAAGAATGTAACTGTTATTAACAGGTCATCACAACCAATCCTTGTGTTAAGCTCCTCTAAAAGCCTATAAATAATGAAACGATATATATACAAAAACGAAATAGCAACCATCTTTTATAACTTGTATGCATCTCTATGTGATTCCTACTGAACGTTTAAATTAGATCCATCATATAATACGTGGTCACCAATTGAATAATAACAAAAGCCCCTAACACAACAACTTAATTTAATTTATTGTGTGTAAATAGTTTGATCCAACAACTATTTACACACAATAAAATTAAATTGTATCAATTGAATGAATACCCGATCAGATACGTCATTAAGGGACGGTGGTGGTTCTTCGTCTTTCTTAACGCCAAAAACTCTCCTCATCTTTCCTTTACTTTAAAATCTAATTCCGGCGACTTTGTGAAGAAAAAAAAGGGCCGCTCTCGAAATAGGGAGAGAGATCCGATTTGTGGGGAGTTAGCAGGAGAAGTTTTTGGGAAGGAGGCGGTAGTTTATTTTTAGGTTTAACCAAATCATTTAAAACCTGGGAACAGTTTTTGGTATATAATCCTTTTTTTATGGAAGAATTATATTCCTATTTTGCCCCTAATTTAATTTTTTCTCTCAAATTAAGTTACATATATTTTCAAAAATGTCATGATGCATTGACATAACGTACATTATATATTATTAGTAGTAAAAAAAGTGGTTCTTGCAGTTCTCGCACTTAACAGGGTTCTGAAAATAAAGTTACTATATATATATATATATATATATTTGATATTGGTTCTATAAAAAAGTTCACTTTGGCAGAAAAGTGATAAAAGTGTACAAATCACCCTCTCTTTCCCCTCACTTTTTTCACACCAAACTAGAGGGACCTTATTGTATTTTCCTTCATTCTTTAAGGGAGGTTTTGTATATTCGCACCTTACCCCCACACCAAAAAAAAAAAAAAAAAATTGATTTTATTTATTTTTTTTTTTTTTGCCAAATTTTTTTTTTCAGCCAAAAATTTTCCCGCCAAAATTTTTAAACTAACTATAATGCACCAAATTTTATAACTGCGATGCACCAAAATAAAAAGGTGCATCATCATAGTTATAAAAATTTTGGCGGGATTTTTTTTTTTTTTTTTTTTTTTTGCCTCAAAAAAAATTTTTTTGGCGGGATTTTTTTTTGGGGGGGAGGGGGGGGGGTTTCAAAACTTACCCTAAAGTTTGAAATGTTTGCAAATTCTACCCTATAACTTTTTTTCTCACTTTTCTATCTAATTGCACTTTTTCTCTAGAACCGGACCCTATAAATTATACCTCAGACATTATATAAACAAGGAAAAGGCCCCCGCCGCAACTGCAGCGGGTCTTTTCTATACATCTTTGGCAGGTTCCCGGTATTAAAGCTGAAAACAAATGTAAAAGGTATGTTTTTGGTCATAAATTTGACCTAATACATATAACAAATATCGACCCAACATATATAAATTTCGACCCAATACATTTAAATTTGATGCTACAATGCAAACTGTTAACAAAATAGTTTATGAATTGCCTTTCACTACATACAAATGAGCCGCGGGTGAGATCTAACATTGTAGTTTCTCCAGGTAGATGGTATAAAAGGTGATCTCGAATCACCACTGGACGGACTGTTTATTGAATAGTGACTGGGCACACGAACGTTTTGAACAGCAACTGCATGAAAGTCCAACACATTCTCAGGTGCCTCACCGGCTGCAAATATTGTAGAAGATGAATAAGAGTGTGTAGACATCATGAAAAAAAAAAAAAGTGTGTGTTACATAAAGAAAGAATACTACCCAAACTAAGATGCAGCAAACCTGTAAGAACCGGTTGTATTGGATTGACATCCCTATGGCCACCAACGGCTGGAGATTCCATATACATCGACCGAGTGTCCAAATGAGACGCAGTGTCTACTTTAGCCTTCCCTTTATCAGCGGTAGGCACAACCTGGGGCCGTGAGAACGCAGATGTAAGACATGGCTGAGCAGAAACAGGTTCACACATAACTATACCCGCGTTTGGAGGTAATCTTTTTTGACTTGGGATGCTGTCGAAAGGGTCAGAAGTATCAGAAGCCAACAATTGGAGACCTACAGCAGAACTGTGGCAATCAAGCTGTCGAACAACACCGTTGTCAAATTGTAACACCGTTCCATATTGTGTAGGGACTGGAAGCACAGGAGAATGGTGCTCTTGAACGTGTCGAACAACACCTGATGTAAAGTCTAGCACCTTTGTATGCAACTTACAGCCTGCAAATATCCAAAAAAGAACATAAAACTTTGATGACATCACAAACCACAAAACTTATAGTATTTTTTACTTCCAAAAAACAAAAAAAAATTAAAATAACACAGCACGTACCGGTCACAGGTTCTTGTATCACATCATAAAGCATGTGGTCATCTACGTTTAGTATTCGTGCAGTAGACTTCCCATTGTCAATAGTTGATACAACCAAACTCGTTTGCTCCTGCACAGGGCACAGAATCCGGAGCAGACTCTCTCGCGCCTGCACACTGTATAAACAGAAAATATTATGTAGCAACAGGATAGGTACCAGGCTAAGCTGGCGTAAAACCTAGAAAGAACCTGCTCAATATAATTGAAAGCTTATAGCAAGAATTATTAACTGTAACACTGATTCAAAACTGTAGCAACACATTCGTAGGACGTCTGCTTTAGTTTAACTTGCTACTTTTGCTTCTACCACTACTTCAAAAAATGCTCGTGTGTCAACAAAACTGTTGAGAATATAATTCCTCTTCCTCCTACAAAGAACGTAAGTAAATAATGTTAGCAATATTATCATAGAATTTAGTGACCGAAATAATTACTATAATTACTAATATAGAACGAACCTTGGACAAAAAACATTATCAGTTGCTTATTTTTTGACTTGACATCCAAACAGCCCCTATCAATTGTGCCTGCAAAATAGAAACAACCAAGTGAAAAGAGGCGAGTGGGACTTGCATCACAGTAAGCAATTCTTCGCCCACAAAAAATATTTAACTGATATTATGCCCGAGCACGCACGGGGCTTTGGCATACAGATTAGTTAATAAAAAATATAGCATTCTCTACGTAAAACTTACTGATTGGGTACTGGAAGGAAAATCTTCGGGTGAACATTTACACGGCCAACCTGTGTTGTAAAATATGCCGATCAGGTGCTCGAAGAAGTCTCTTCTTGACCATTTACCCGCCAAACCTGCGCATAGCATGTCATGTGAATACATCAATAGAAAACAAAGTAACACAAACTTCAAGTTTATATTCTTGTATTTTGTTATTCACATAGAAACAAAATAAAATCAATATTGAAATGAAGAAGCAAAGAGCAAAATGTATACCATGTCTCCTCTCTACATCCATTAAAAATGTCAATGATGTCGTACGTACAGTCCAATCTTCTGGCACCGTGTCACTAAAAAAAAGATAAGCGAAACAAATTAGTCTTTTAATAGGTTATGTCAGTACTTTGTGCATTCCTTTTTTTTAATAAGCACGTAAGAATGAGTAAGTCCATATGGCGTGAGTATGACTCTTTTGTTTATATAGTAATAGCTGCAAGAAACTTGTAAGGGTTGTTTGGGTAACATTTATGGTTGTTAATAGCTTAAGCTATTTTCATAAATAACTTGTGTCTTGTGTTGATTATGTATTTACGTAAGCTAATAAATAAAAGTACAGAGCCAAATACATTAAAGTGTCTTTATTTTAAACTAAATAAAGCACATAATTCACAAATACATTATATATCTAATGAAAGTAGCATTCGTACACTTGTAAATCCACATATGCGGACAATAAAAAGGAAATTTTATTTATTTAATATAATCTCCTAATTCATATCCAATGCAGGATGGGATCCAATATTTTACCTGCGCGGTGATGAATGTTTGGCTGGTGAAACTACCCTGAAATCTCTTCGACAAGCTTAACATGCGGAAAAAAAACGCACCTTCTATTCATTTTTCAAAGAATCAGAGTACCTACAAAAAATATAAAGCAGCAACAGAAATTAGAACTATAAATTGTAAGAAAAAAAAAATATCTCCAACATATAAAAATCCTTAGCTTACCTAATTTGAATACCAATAATGATTGTACAATAAATTGCACGACCAGGCCTTCGATGATGATCAAAGGATTTATGGGGTGTTGAGGTTGCGCCAAGCTTATCTTTAGCCTGAAATAAGAAATACTAAAACACTACGTTAAGTGATTGCGCAGGGGATGGACCCTGCGAACCACCTCCGGCGTGCGAGTAAGTATGTGTAATGGTAAGTTTGTAGCAAGTTGAGAGAGTTAAGTTGGAGTTCAGTTAACCTTACCATGATTCTGGCCCGTCTAAGCTATTTATAGGGGAGAAATAGGCCTTAGAGGGCGGTTGCACTTGATTCGGAGATCATGGGGACGTCCCATGATTTGTGGTAACTGCTAGGGCTTTGTAGCCCACGATCTCTGTTTTGGCGGGAAAGCCTAAAGGAAGAGGAGACGTGGGTATGAACAGGTCAAGGTAGCTCTCCATTGTAGTTCCTTCGTAGGAGATACCCCAAAGGGCTTAAGGCTTCGATTGGCGGATTCCCACATGGTAACCACTTCACAGATGAATGGTTTTACGCCAATGAAACTTGTTAGGAGATTAACCTGGGCCTCCGAAGAGAGGGCTTCGCACAGGCTCGAAGGGGAGTCCTTCGACCCGTTCGGAGGGTACATCATCAAGCCCCCCAGTCGAAAGTAATATATATGTACGAGTATAAATTGCATTCGACTCAAAAAACATTCTACACTCTATCCCTTTCGTCACAAATTCGTACGAAGAAGGATAAGTGCTTAAACAGACTTTGCGCAATAAATGCGACTAATAAATATGCAACTACCACCCTATGCTACAGCAGCTAAGATTTCGGTAACCACAAACATCTTTTCAAAATTTTAAAAACAATCTAGAGTCCGTATATAACTGCACGTGGATGGCTAGGATAAAGCTACAAATGATATACATAAACCTGACCGGATCTAAACACACGAATTTGTGTTGAGGATACTTTGAATATTACTTAGTAGCACGCGGAATTTACTACCAAGCACTTAGAAGATTTCGTACGTATGTTATCAATGAAACAGTAAACCAGAATGCAATATACTTCAACGATTCAATATTATTATGAATAATGCGAGTACTCTTAGATAGTACTAGGGTTTACACCTTGAATCTTAACCAAAACAATAATCTAATCGTATTCAATGATTCATGCATCTATCATAACCTAGGCAATCCTTTTATAGACCAAGGATTCCTTTACAAGATAACTATCATTCTAATTCTAGAAGATATACACAAAATCTTTTCTATAATTATCTTTTACAAAGTTATAAACCGTACTAACTTCTTCTTCAACCGTACTAACTGACTTTGTACTGTCAGTTTGTCTTCAAACTCATCAGCAGTACTAACCTCTATACTGAACCGTACTAACTGCTTAAAGCTTAATTCCTAACAATCCTCCCCTAAACTTATGATTTCTCCAAATCACTAAGTTTCTTCAGATTAAGCTTTGTCTTCTTTATGAGGGGGATTCTTCCAAACACTATCAAGCAATCCTCTTAGATCTAGCTTTCACTTCTTGTGCAAGGTTGAATATCTTAGTTACTAACATATCAGCCATCTCAGATTCTTCATTAGCCTTAAGCATTACAGATACCATAGTTGTTAAAACACCTGGTCTGAGTGGATAATCTTTTTCAACCAGCATATAAATCTCTATTCCATCCTTGGTAGACACTCTGTGCACTCCACATGTTTCAAATAATCTCCAAGTGACATCCTTGACTTGTGCTTGAAATCTCCACATTGATTCTCCACCATCTGGTTCATAAATCATCTTCAGCTGCACCCATAACTCTTTATCTTTGTCTTCAATAGGGTCTTGAACTTTAAACTTCTCTTTTACTAAGCTCCACAACTGATTAAGATCTTCTCTATCAAAGCCTTTGAGTAAATCTTCAAACAACCTATACCTTTCAGTAATACCACCAAGTCTTATTATCTTCCATCCCTTCATTCTTCCATCTGTGAAAACTTCTCAGTCAATAATAGGATGTTTTACTTGTAATGGTTTGATGTTTGTAGATTCTGGAACTATCACCATCATACTCTTAATCTGTTCATCAGTCAATCCTTCTTCTCCAGACTTTGACTTCTTTGTAACATCAGATTCTAGAACTTCTGATTTTCTTTTCTTTCTCTTTGTAGCATCCTTCTTGTCTGAAGTATTCAGTCTTGCATATGTCTCATAGAAAGCCTTTTCTATCTCAGAATCTGTCTTTCCAATGAAATCACTCATCTTATAATTTGCTTGGTTCTTCAAATAGTGCTTCATAAAACTGACTTGTTCTTTCTTGGTAGGCATCTTTGTCTTATAACCATGGTTTTGCCTATCTCTAATTCTCTGCATTAAGTCATTCCAAGTAACTTCTTTATTCTTTGACAAGATGAATTCTTTAAGTTTCTCTGACTTTTCTTCTTCACTTAGATCTTCATCTCTAAGAATCATCATTGCTTGAGCTCTTACAATTAAATCAGGATCTAACAGATATTGTAATTGTTCATTGAAGTCTTCTTGATCAACATCTTCAGATCTTGTTTTCTCCATGAATTCAGCTATGTTTCTTACATCATCTGCAGCCAACTTCCTTGCTAATTCTGCATCTTGAGCTATCTGAGCTTGTTCACCAGCTAAATCCTTTTCTAGAAGCTTTCTTGCTACCTCTGCATCAAATTCTATTTGTCCTTGAGTTCTTGGCTTTACCTTCTTGATCCCTTCAGCTTCTTGTTCAGCTTCTTTTGGTGTCATTGGATTCTTTCCTTTATCAGTTCTTTTTCTTTGATATTCTTCCTCATCAGTACCTGAAAATGAACTAACCGTAGGAACTGTTTCATACTCTGTCTCAGCAGTTGGAATTGTTTCAGCCGTATGAACTGCTTCTTGATTTATGTCACCAGTCTGAACTGTTTCTTTCTCAGCTTCATGAGTCTGTTCTTCTACTTCCATATTAGCAACATTAGTATCAATTTGTTCATCTGTTCCTTGTTGTTCATGCCTCCCCTGAGCTTCAGATTCATCCCTCTTGCCTTTATCTGTTTTCCTCCCCTTTTTGGAAGAATCACCATCATCACCATCTAAATCATCTGAGGTGTCTGAATTATCACTATCAGAAGAATCCAATACTACCTTTGCCCTTTTCTTCTTTAACTGTTCTTCCAGCTTCTTCACCCTTAAGGTCAATCTGTTGTAGACCTTATCAAAGTTCTCCTTGTGGGCTTTGAGCTCCTCCTTGGTGGTCTTAAGCTTCTCCTCCAAAGCTTCAACTTTGTTTTCTAACTTGGTACATAATGCCATCAATTCATTTTGTGAAGAGCTACCCTCATCACTTCTAGCTGTGTGACCTGCTAGGAGAGGTGAATCATGGGGCAAGGATCCGGTAGCCACTCTAGTTAGACTAGGTGTGGTCCTTCTCCTATAAGTTGTGTGAATTGGGGGTGGTTGAATTCTTTCAGGAGCTGTAGTGGATGTGTGATGGGGATCAGTTGGTTGTACTGAACCTTCACCCACTTCAGTTTGAAGCATTTCAGGAAACAATGGGACTACTACTCCATTGAAAAGCCTACTAGCCATAGCCATGTTTTTAAAAACTTTTGATTGAAGGCTAGGAGTAGCAAAAGTTTCTGTTGGTTTTGTAAGCAAATTCTTCTTTTTATTCAAAAGAGTTTGAACAAATCTTGGGTACATTAGAAACTTTGTTTTGCTGTTTACATTTGATGCCATACTCTCAAAAATAAATTTTGAAAAATTAAAGACCTTGTTTGTTGACAGACAAATAAGAGCAATAGCAATATTGCTACTGAATTGCTCCCATGCTGTCTTTTTGGGACTTAAGCAGTGTAGGAGAGTATGTATCAAAAATCTCCATTGTGGCGAGAAACATCCTTTTTGAAAAGTGAGTTTTTGACTGGATGTGTCATACCCCATTCTGGCAAGTTCTTGAAAAATTTTAGTGTTTAGCATAGTGATGATACCATCTGAGTCTTGCAACTTAAGATGTCTCCTAAGTGCAGATTCGGTAACAACAAAGTTAATGCCATCCACTGTGGAGTGAATTTCTAAGTCTCCATTTTCACTAGTCAAGACAGTAGAATTCAGCCAGAACTGTGTGATGTGAGAGACATAAAGAGTAGGAGAGACGGTTAAAGCATACCTGATATGAGAGTTGTTGAGGAAGTCCACAATCTCATGAAATCGAGGTCCATCTCCCTCCTCTGTTTTTTTTAGAAAAGCAACCTGGTTGTGAGTCTTTACAAAAACCAATTCAGCCATTTTCAATGATTCCTTTGTGAATGAGAAGATTAAAAAGTTGATCGAATGAGGTTAATTGAAAGATTTTGACAGCCAACTGAGTTTTTGTAGATACTGTTAGGGTTTAGAGAATTTTGCGTATGAGATAAATTATCTTAGGAGATAGAATAAATAAATTTATGGTAAAAAGATAATTATCTTCGAGAAAAATCCCTATAAGTACTCTAAGAATAACGGTTTTACCCCAACGGCTATAAAATTTATTACTGATAGATTTTTACAACGGCTAGTTGAGCCGTACTAAGTTTGCACTAACCGTACAAACTGCTGATAAAAATTTGTTGAGCCGTATAAACTTATAAAAAGGATTAAAACATCATTGCTCAAACATAGTTTTTTAGCAAACTATCAGCTATCAACGGATTTGATTAGTCTTTACCAATAGCCGTTTGCTTTGGACTGGCCAACTCTTCACAGTTAGATATGGTGAGCTGATAACCATACAATTTTTGGTAAATTGTCAACCATTAATGGATTTGAGAAGTCTTTACCAGAAACCGTTTGCTCTGGACTAGTTGGTTCTTATGTGGGTTAGACATGGTGAACCAATAACCATTTGTTGTGTGCACAGACAACACACTAAGCTCCAAATCACCATTTAGTCCAAAACATCAAGCATTTGTAATTCCTTGGTGCTTTTCCTCCAATTCTGCAATTGTTAGTCCAAAAACAAAGAAACAAGATACAAGCATATGACTAACATTGCACATAACAAGAAAAACTAATTTCCTTGTGGCACCCAAGCCATTACAGACTTAGGCTTTCCTCTAGCATCAACATAATTCATTTTTTTTAACACAATCTTAGCACCATTGGGTTTAATAGGTCTCCATACCCAACATGCTGATGCACTTACTCCAGTACCTATATGTCTCTGAGTAGTATTGTTACTTACACCAGTTCTAACTACTCTGCTAGCAGTAGGAACTGCTGGCTTTGTAGTTGTGACTTTGGGTTTCCAAACTTGGTTTTTCACCACTACTCTATGATAATAGGTTCTTTTTTCAGTTTGTTGTGCTGGTTTAAACACTGTTATACCCTTTTGAACTGTTGGTCTTGGGTGAACAGGTCTAATAGGTCTGACAGTTTGAACTGCTGGTTTAACAGTTTGAATTCGTCTAAGTCCAGACCTTAAAAGAACTGATCTGGGTATCATTCTATCATTCCTAGGAAGAGGTTGAGGTCTTTCTAGGCTCATACTCTGGTTTGTATACCCTCTTACCAATTTATCACAAAAAACTGCAAGATGGTCAAAGCTACCACAAGTGTAACAAGCTTTCCTATAGCAGACAAAATCATCCCCTAATTGGTGAGATTTGAGGTTGTTGCAATTCCTTTGGTTACCTCTGGGCTTGTTTGTGGTTCTATACGTTTCTGCATACCTAACTGTTGGTCTAAAAGGTTTTGCATTTGCTCTAGGCCTAACAGTCTCAGGTTTCACCATCTTTGGAACATTTGGTTCTTCTATCTTAACACTGACAGGCTCTACCATAGCCTGATCATCCTCATCATTAGAAATCCATTCCTCAATGGTTGGAGCATTTGAATCCTTAGCTGAGGACACCTTATCCTCATAAAGTGAGGCATCACTTGCACTCTTATACACAGGTTTATCATCTACTTCCTTTGTAGGTTGAGGACCATACTTAAGCTCAGGAAGTTGAAATTCAAGGAGTCCTGTGTGTTCTAAGTCTATGCCTGGGGGTGTTGGAATTCCTCTATAGGGAGGTGGAACTGATTTGTACCCTAGGCCTGACTTAGCTTTGTTCAATATTTGACACTCAGTTATCCTACTGACACCTTTAGTTGCAAATTCTAATGTGTCAACAGTCATTTGAATGTTCTGATTAGCTATCTTAACCTGATCCAGCTCATGTTTTAACACACTAATCTCATCATCTTTAAGCATTAAGTCTCTCTTAAGCATTGCAACAGTATCACTAAAGGTAGACTCATTTTCCTTATAGTGAACTATCTGATCTTCTAGTACACCTAAAGCTCTTTTATGATTTGCTAAGTTAAAACTGGTCTGATTAAGTTCTAACCTTTGTTCATCATATCTTTTCCTAAGAGTTTCTAGTTCTTTTAATGCATCACAAGATTTTGAACACTTAGAAACTTGTACCTCAGAATCAGAGAAAGCCATAAGTGCAATTTCTGTTGAAGCTGCTTCCTCCTCAGCAATGTAACTCCAATCAAACCCTAAGCCATCAATGGCAACCATGGCTTTTGAGCTTGAATCAGTAACTTCCACAATCCTTGACTTGCTTTCATGACCCTTGTTCCTTGAATCCTGCTGTCTTGGTTTCCTGCATTCCCTAGAGAAGTGACCCATCTTGTGACAGTTATAGCACTCAATCTTTCCCTTATCATATCCAGCCACATCATTGCTGTTGATGATAATTTTCTTGCCAGTCTTCTTCAAGAATCTTCTAGCTCTCATGCTAAGAAGATAAAGTTGCCACTTGATGTCCATCTCTTCAATATCATCTTCATCTATCTCTTGAAGATCTCCATGAGACAGCATAGTACCATTGTGATGTGTAGTGAGGAAAGCACAATAGGTATTTTCATCCAGAAGTCTACTAGTACTGCTTGAAGTATTAGCCGTACTAATATTAGCACTAGCAGTACCAACTGCTCCAGCAACTGCCACATCATCTGCTTGACTTGAGATACTGGGAGTTGACATAAAAGCCACATTCCCAGAGTTTGAACTTGAACTTGATCCAGCAGACTTCTTCACATCATGTTCTACTATTTTGAAGTTGCTATAGAGATCCATCAGATCCATGGAATCAACATCTGGCTTGTTCTTCCAGACTACCACATGCATAGCCCATTCTGATGGTAGACTCCTTAGGAACTTTGAGTTGAGATCTTCCTGGGGTATCTCAATTCCTAGAACAGCAAGTTGACTCACTAGTTTCTGAAGTCTATTAAACATGTGATCTAGTGACTCATTTCTTGTAGCAGAAAAGTTTTCAAATTGTTGCTTTAGGAGAGTTTTCTGAGATTTCTTGGTGGCTTCATTCCCACCATACCTTGCAACAATGGCTTCAAAGAGAGTCTTAGCACACTTAAACTTGCTAAAGTTCAACAACTGATCATTGGGAATGGTCAGCAGTAGCAAACTTGTTAGGAAATTAAGCTATAGCAGTTAGAACTGTTGAAGATAGCAGTTAGGACTGTTGAAGTTGGAAGTTAGTACTGCTGAAGAGTTTTGAAGACATAAGCAGTTAGGACTGCTGAGTGAAGAAGTTTGTACTGTTTATGATTTATGTAATAGATAATTATGGAAAAGATATTGTGAATATCTTATACGTTTTAGTTGATAGTTATCTTGTAAAGGAATCCTTAGTCTATAAAAGGATTGCCTAGGTTAAAGTTTAGAGATACACATATACGACTTATTTGATAGAGATTCAAGGTTGTAAACCCTAGTGATAGGAGATCACTCGTATTATTGTTTCAATAATATTGAATCGTTGAAGTTCATTATTCTGTGTTCATTCATTGTTACATTCAAATCATACAAAACACAAACACATAAAGTCTTCTAATTGCTAGCTAGTAAATTTCGCGTGCTAGACTACGTATAATTCTTAGTATCACATCTAACACAAGGCGTGTGTGTAGATCCGGTCAAGTGGTATCAGAGCTTGGGGAGCTCGTTACCTAGGGATTCACAAGGTTCGTTGTCGAAGAAAAGCAGATTTGCAAAAGGTTTCATGATCGACGTTTAATAGGTTATTCGGAGATTTATCTTCTTGCACATGGTTGGTTTTTAATCGATTTTTATATATTGATTGGTGCTGCTATTAAAAGGTATTCAATATTCTTGTACAGATCGAATGGTTATTAATTGATCGGTGAAGTGCATGTGAACTATTAATTTATTATAGTAACCTCGTATCAATGATGAGTTGGTCTAGTGGTTGGGACTCCACTTGGTGACCTTTAGGTCTCAAGTTCAAATCCCACTAATGCCAACTTTGAGATATTAGGAAGTCTCTCTATGAGGGCTTGGCTTGGGTTTACCCAGGTTCAAGTCTGAGGGGGCAGGGTTTACCCCTATTAATCGTCGTGCCTTCGGGCGGATTAGTAGGGGGTTTTCCCCCCAACGGGTATTTGAATAGGCTTTCCTACTTCGAGGGAGCTCTCTAGAGCGGATCCGGTTAAGACAACGTAAGCTAGACCTCCCACTGTCGAATCACGACACGAAGTTTTTCAACGAAATTCACCTTTCAAAAAAATATTATAGTAACCTCGTACTATATGGTTGTCTATTAGTCAAAGGATTGATCAGTGCATTTATTCTATCAGTTGTGGGGTAAGATTTGATGGTGTTTTTGATTATTTAATATTCGGTTGTGGGGCTATATACTCGAATCTTTATCCATTGATCGGTGGTAATCACTATTCGAATGTGGGGCTAGTCTATTGTGAAGTATGAATTAAATTGCATGTGGTTAATTAAAGTTGTCGTGTTTTGAGGGTTAACCTCATACTGAGTGATCAAATTGGTGCAATTGATTTAAAGATTTGATAATCGGTCAAGTGGTATCAGAGCCAGGTTACTGATACTTAGATTTAGAAGATTCGAGAAGAACAAAGATGGACATGGAAACAACACCAAACACAACTAACATTGCTGCTAAGCTTCCTATGCTTAAACCTAATGAGTTCGACATGTGGAGACTTCGTATTGAGCAGTTTTTCCAAGTGCAAGACTATGCACTTTGGGAGATCATTGAAGAAGGAAACTCTTTTACACCAGTAACAACAACAACTCTTGTTGAAGGAAAATCTGAGACTACAGTACAGACAAAGCCAACCACTAATGAAGAGAAGGCAAGGCACAAGAATGATGTTAAGGCTAGAAGTTTGCTTCTGATGACTATTCCCAATGATCAGTTGCTGAATTTTAGTAAGTTCAAGTGTGCTAAAACCCTTTTTGAAGCTATTGTTGCAAGATATGGTGGGAATGAAGTGTAACACCCCAACCCGACAAGGGTAAAGATATCACAATAATGGTTTCATATCAGATCAAAACAAAGCATACATCTATAGTAATACAAGAATTCTCAAAGGTTACAAATGAAATACAGATACTACAGGGTTACAAATGAACTTCCAATAAATACTAATTCCGAAATAATTATAACTTCTAGTCATTTCTAAATTCAGAACAGCTATCAAGTCTTCTAAGTCCAAAGGTACTTTCCACTCAATCCCAGCTTCCTACTAAACCTGCCGCAGGAAAAGAAATGCGGCTGAGCTACGAGAGCTCAGTGAACAGATATAACGATAACAAACAGTATAGAGAATAGTACAGAGTAACAGAAATAAAAGTCATGCAGATATAATATGGTTTAAGGGATAAGTGAATGAATAAGTATAAAGGAAAGAGCAAAAGGGATAGTAATCCACCACGAGCCCAGAAACAGATCATATCATATCGTAACCATAAATCTTCATAATCATATAGAGGGGAGACCTCTCAGATAATCAGATAATATGAGGGGTGTCCTCATTCTTCAAATGGAGTAGCTAGCTCCCAGAAATTGTGAAGGGCATGTATAGCACACAGTACCAATCACCAGAACAGAAATCATATCATATATAGTTAAATCCACTAAACATAACAGAATCTAGGATTGCAACCCATACGCCCCTGCAGACAACTCACAATCATAATAGCCATGGCAGATAACAGAAAAGGGACGGTGTGAGAAATCACTCACCCACACATGAGTCATGCCAATGGTGCATCAATGGCATGGCCAGGTTACCTTCCTGGCTAGGGAAACAGAAATGGCTCGGGTATCAAACTAAGAGTCAAGTATCATATCAAATCAGAGTGTCACATCAAAAGGTCATATATCAGAAGCTGCATATCAATATCTCAGAAGTAATATCAAAGGTCCAACTCAGAGTTTATCAGATCAAAGTTCATATTAAATAATCAAGTCAGGGTTCCGAACAATAGTTCATTTCAAAAGTTTCTATCAAAAGTCCTTTTTAAAACAATCCTTTATTCATGATTTTCATAAAACGATCCTTTAAAGTAGTTTTCATAAAAATAATCTTTCAAAACGGTTTTTCATAAAAATAGTCTTCCAAATATAGTATTCACAAAAGTTAGTAACATTTTATATAAAAGTGGTTTCGCCTCATTGATAAACATCTTTTTAAAATGGTTTTTCTCAAAACATTTTCAAGGCATAATTATAAAAGGTTTTGATAACACAGCTTCATATCAGAGGTCATATCAAATGGGATCAACAGAGAAGGTTCAAGCGAAAGGGAATCATAGCAATCAACTCAGAAAATTAACGGATCAGAATACGAAAGAGATCATGAGAAACCTTAAAAGAAAAGGTCAGAATATCTGTACCTCATACCGCAACCGAAAACACAACAGAAAACACAAAGGTCGGAAGCAACTCCATCTTCAGCGGATCTACACGAATTCATGACTAACTTATTAAAAGCTTATTTGATTCAGATTACTTATCTTAGTCGGTTTTCCAGTTTTAGTAACTTTCCATATTTAGTAACTTTCTATTTTTAGCAGGTTTCCAGAATTAGTAAGTTTCCATATTTAGCGATATTCAAATGATATGAATTAAGTTAAGTCATTAATTAGCTTATTATGGAAATAATATTCATTTTAACAAGTTATACACATTTAGGGTTAAATATGACAAGTTTTCATAGTTTAGGGTTATTAATGTAAATTTATCAAAGTTAAAGGTTTAAAATAGAAATAACATAATTAAGCCATTCGAACCATATATTTTCCAGAATTACTCTTTTAACCTTCAAGTTTCATAATTTACAAATTACACCCCTTTAGTTTATTAAATTACCATTTAAACCTTATAATTATATAAATTACAATTTAACCCTTATCATAGTTACATTTACGCATCAAGCCTCTTATTTTACCAATTTACAGAAAATACCCTTTATTTTAATTATGTTACAATAGCCCCTTATAGTTTCGGTAATTTACAAAAATAGTCCTTGTTATTTATCAAAATGAAAATCGAATCATAATTTAACCATAATTACATATTAAGCCCTTAAATACTCAAAATTACACATTTCATCCTTCATAATATTATTTACACCGAGAACCTTAGAGTTTCCAGAAATTACACTTTTAGTCCCTCCTTTTATTTAATTTTCCAAATCGACACAATATTTACCATTTAATTCCTTTTCTCGCCCAATTTACATATAAGACCCTCATGTTATAATTTTTATACATTCTCCCTGATCTACATAACATTACAAAAATATCCCACTAGTTTTAATAATTACAAAACACCCCCTTAACTATTTATTTCTCAATCGGTAAACCTATTTCATCAACAAAACCAAACCCTAAAATTCCAAATCAATAAGCAATCATTATATCATCATTATACCTCATTTATTTCCAGATTTCATCCTACAAAAACCCTAATTCAATCAGTTCTATAATTTTTGTCTACGATTTCCTTTTTATTCCAAAAACCCGATAACCAAATAAAATCATAAATCGCGATTTAGGTTCAAACAACTCGAAGGACCATTTTTCCTATGTTATATGATGTATATTGAACTCATGAAAAATAAGTACACACCTCAAAAAATCGCATGTAATATATATAGAATAATTACGTTTTTAGGGTTTAATTCACAAACAAATTATAGATCATGCATGGATCGACTTTAGCATTTTATATGAAGCTTATATGATGTAGAAAATGTGAGAAAAATACCAAATTGATTTTTGGACGTGTAGAATAGGCGTGATTATTTTTGTCCCACAACTTAGCAATTCGACACAAATAATTCTCCACGAGCACACGAGCAACTCCATGACCTTATAGCCATTTTTCACAGACCATATATGATGTAAGGAACATGGGAAAATTAACAAAATAATTTTAGAAGGGTCATACGAATTATGGGAGAATATACCTCACAATTATACGCGACATGGGAAATAATTTCCCACGATCGAAACAGGCAAGGTACCACCTTAAACGAATTTTTCTAGCCTTCTTGGGATGATAAGTAACACAGCAAAAATGATCATACACCTCCAGAAGATTGGATGAACACAAAGTGGATATTTGTTAGGTTTTTTGGATATTCGGTATTTTTAAGAAGGAAATAAATAGGAATAAATTATATAGGAGGGAATTGCCGAGTATTAGGGAGAGAATGGTGCAATAGAACCGGTGATTGATTGACTAAAATCAGTTTACCATAATTAAGTAATTTACTTAATTTATTTTGTAATTTAAATGGTTTTAAAATAAATAAAACTATACTTTATATAATTAAATTCGGCCCATATATTCTTTAGGTGAAATTGTACCCTTTTGTACATTGTAAAAATATTAGAAGCTTGCCTCGAAATTATCTCACTTGATTTGTAGTTCGTTTCCAGAGATTCGGGATTAATTTGGTACTTTATAAGTTAAATATTAAAATTTTAAGATCATAGGGGCAATTTGGTCTTTTTACCATGTTTCGGATTTTAGGGTTTTACAACTCTTCCACTCTAACAGAAAAATTTCTTCCTCGAAATTTGAAGTCGCACGGTAAGACGAAGTCGTAGCAAATCGAAAAAGGTCGTCACAACATTCTCATGCCCGAGGAGGTTCCTCCAAAAGATCTTCAGACCAAAAGTTTCTCATGACTTAGATCAAAACGAGGTGGGTTCAAATCTACAAAGGAGACAACTAAATTGATTCTGATCAAGAAGTCCATGCAACATAAAATGGACTATAGGCGAATCTTCAGAAAGCTCATATGGAATACGAACAAGATTTCAGTTCAAATTGATTGTATCGACGGTTGAGAGTTTCACCAAAATTCTTAGATTCATAACTGAGATCAACAAAATGAGAAACGGGAGTCCAAACTCATCCAGATATTTAATAAACGAAAACAGAGCATAGAATGAACCAAACACGGATAATCCTACGGATATTCAGATTCTAACTTCTTAGGTACTCCCCAAAATATCCTATGGCCACAATGAGTGCACGTTATATGGTGTAAGTATTATCACGTTGATCAGGCGTCATAATACTAGCACCACATAAATATGCCTTCATGATGATCATACTTTATCTCAAGTCGTAATCAAAACCCCTATCTCATCCACCTAGTACTTCTACAGTCGCAGAGGTCATCAAAATCATACACCATAACTAAGAAAAGAACGAACTACTCGAAAGAATTTACGGAAGTCCAGAATGTCTATCAGAATTTGGGACATCGTTAAAAGCATCAGGTCGTCCATCATTCATTAAATTTCACATAACAAAACCATCGTCCAACATACGCAGAATGAACTCAGAGCGGAATTACTAACAAGGGACGTAAATCATTCAAGGGATCTTATCATCAGGTAACAGAAATTTTAGTAGTTCAAGAGGAAGTGAATTATGTCATCCATAGCTTCATTCTTCACCAAAATCAACTCTTCCAAACTCAAACGTTCGCTTCAGAATTATCGTCCATTCAAATACATGATCTTAAACTTCTTCCAAGTCCATGCAGTCTATCGTATGATCATAGGGTGGGAAGGAAATATAAACTCGAGTTTGGTCCCTCAAGCCTTCGGCACTCCTTCTTGGAACTGTGGTGCAGTAACGTGAATCTCCTGCGTGGTCACTGTGCATACCTCCATTCGCGAGTCTGCTTCTGCTCTCAATTCATCTTAGTACAACTAAGGTGAATAGAGAAGCAAGACTGTGTGTCTTAGACAGATCTTCAGCACGGTTCAAAATTCGCCAACTCCAACTGCCGTCATCGCCGGATGCATGGTAGTATTGCCTGCTACCATCTCTGGACGCCACTCGAATCTACTTCTTCTAGAATAAAGGGTCATTCCACATGATGGTCTACCTGTTCCTCTTCGTGTAATAAACTGAAATACTTCCCGGAGGTTACTCTCAAATAGTCATCTATTTTCTTAGAAGTCCTTGTGGTTGCTTCTTCAGTCCTTCAATCATCCACAGAGGTCGTCTGGTACGGAGTTTACAAAGATAGAATCAATCATTGATTCGCTGAATTGAAAGATGGTCATGGTAGTGATACGATTAGGTTTACGATAGTTGATACTCCAAGTTTTCTCTTTCTTATTCACAAGCTAACAGGGTATTCAAAATGAAACACTGAGGTGAACAAAATCACAATTCATCATCTCCTCCAATTTCTCAAATCCGATAGCATCATGGTCCGTCAACTGGGATTGGTTCAAATTTTCATTCTACTTCTCAACCGGAAAGGAAATCCAAGAGTTCCATCATAGAACACCAGAAAATTTGCACAATAAAACTTCCAAGGCCAAAGTTTTCTAAGAGTGGATAATAGGTGTCAGGAGGCAATCAACAATCAAATGAAATCGAGATAGAAGTTTCCATAGCAGGTTAGGCTTAACAGATTTGAGCGGTTAAAGGTTATCATAACGAAAGTGGGATGAAACATATCACTAAAGGTCACAAATCAGATACAGTAGTCCCTGGCAGCGTATGAGGGCCAGCCAATCCATATCTTAAAGACCACAAAATCGAATATATCAAAGCAAATGGATTCGTAGGATGAGTACGGTCGCCAAGCGAGACGGATAGTTCATATCTCAGGGTTAAGTACATGGTTCATCAAAGTGTGGAAATAGATAAATGAACAATTCAAGGTGTTGGAGTCTTAATTAGTTATTTAGCATAAGTGGCAGGTAGGTTGTGAGTCATCGGTAATACGAACATCGTATAACTATAAAAAGTGAGGCATATAGAATATCAGTAATCAGCATCATCATGCTCAGTTAACAATTTCACATCGAGACAAAATTATCGTCGTAGTCCGTGGCTAATAATCACCAGAGTCCTCATAGGAGTAGTACTGGACTTTGCAAGGACAAAGTAATGTCAGAGGATACATTAATATCCAGCACGGGTAATTGAATCCACAGAATGTGTCAAACACATTAAGGTCAAATGACCTTCGGGATGGTCGGAGAGGTATCAAACTGCTTATCAAATAGGTCGGAAGTGAAGAACAAAAATCAGGTGGTGATGGCAAAAGTTTAACAATCAGAAATCATGGTAGGGAGTTCAAAATGGTTTCAACACCGAAGATGAAACCTAGGAGGGTAGTCGTCAACGATCAATCAACCTATCCTTTATCAGAATTAAAAAAAAATTATTTAACTATTCAATGAAAACAGACCGACAACGCAAATCTTATCGTTCAGAAGTGAGGGGAAAACATTCTTATACTCGTGGTCAAAACACCACCAGACTTCTCATGGGGACAGAGATGTTTAAGACAACTCAGATAGGGTCAGAAGATTCATAAATTATCAAAAGAAAATGACAGAATATATCAAGTAGGTCATTGTCAAGGAGATTCTCAAAATACCCGAAGAGACATCAAATGATTAACAAAAGAATCAGAGGTCGGAGTCGGAATCTTAGGTGGTGCAAGCGTGAGCTTTCAATCTTCAAAAGTGATCTCAACAAACAGGGCATAAATCAGAGTGATGCGGAAGCAATGATACTTAAACAAAAGCCTTATAGTCTACCCATTCCTCACTGATCAAAACTTAAGTTCCTATAGGGAAATCCTAAAGCAAAATCTGAAAGGTTATCTTATGAGCGCCTACAGTGGAAACTTAGTGGTCCAAACTTCGCAGGTCAAGGGTAAATGTATTACGAGTCGCAGCCTGTCTCTCTGATACCATAAATTGTAACACCCCAACCCGACAAGGGTAAAGATATCACAATAATGGTTTCATATCAGATCAAAACAAAGCATACATCTATAGTAATACAAGAATTCTCAAAGGTTACAAATGAAATACAGATACTACAGGGTTACAAATGAACTTCCAATAAATACTAATTCCGAAATAATAATAACTTCTAGTCATTTCTAAATTCAGAACAGCTATCAAGTCTTCTAATTCCAAAGGTACTTTCCACTCAATCCCAGCTTCCTACTAAACCTGCCGCAGGAAAAGAAATGCGGCTGAGCTATGAGAGCTCAGTGAACAGATATAACGATAACAAACAGTATAAAGAATAGTACAGAGTAACAGAAATAAAAGTCATGCAGATATAATATGGTTTAAGGGATAAGTGAATGAATAAGTATAAAGGAAAGAGCAAAGGGGATAGTAATCCACCACGAGCCCAGAAACAGATCATATCATATCATAACCATAAATCTTCATAATCATATAGAGGGGAGACCTCTCAGATAATCAGATAATATGAGGGGTGTCCTCATTCTTCAAATGGAGTAGCTAGCTCCCAGAAATTGTGAAGGGCATGTATAGCACACAGTACCAATCACCAGAACAGAAATCATATCATATATAGTTAAATCCACTAAACAGAACAGAATCTAGGATTGCAACCCATACGCCCCTGCAGACAACTCACAATCATAATAGCCATGGCAGATAACAGAAAAGGGACGGTGTTGGATCGATATACTCTGACCAAACTAACTTGTAGCTTGTCTACGGTTTAAAAACTTTGAATGAATTCAAAACTATTAATAATGAAACACTGATATACTTTGCTAAGTATGCGGAATCTACTTCAACAAAGCTAAGAAGAATTAATAAACAACTTTGAATATTGTTAAAACCTTGAACCTGCTTTCTTACACAGATTCACTAACAAACTCTAATCACTAATACTTCTAACAAGTTCTTCGTGTAAACTTGTCTCTCTAAAATCTTATCTAATCGTATCTCTAATCGCATATCTCTAATGCCAACCTAGGGATCCTTTTATAGGCACAAGGAAAACCCTAGTCGGTTTACAAACTTGAACGACAAGTAATTCTAATTATAACTCTAATCTAATACGAACATTCTAGAATTACACATTAGTCCTTAAACAATTTGCATAGCAGTCCTTCAACGAGCAGCAGTACTTTGACTTGATTAGCAGTACTTTGACTTGAGTAGCAGTACTTTGACTTTCAGCAGTACTTTGATATTTCATAGCCCAACAATCCTCCCCTAACTTGAATTCTACTTGCTTGATTTCAAGTTCCTTTGTATTTCTTTAACTTCAACACTTTATCTTCAAGGAAAGGTTGTATCTTTGAAATCTGTCTCGTTGTTGTTTTGTCATCATCAATGCAATCAGTATCTTCAATCTTCATCAGCAACAATTCTTTTCTGCTTCATATCTTTTCAGCAACTCAGCATCATATTGGCAATAGGTACATCAGATCTTAAAAGTTCCATACTATTCTCATCACTTCCAGGTGTGTTAACTCCTGTGAGAGGTGAATCATTGAAAACTTAATGGATTTTGATGTCTCTTTACCAAAGCCATTAACTCTGGAGTAGCCAATGTTTAGGTTTAGGAAAAACCATGGTACATTGATAACCATATGATTTTTAGCAAATCATCAGCTATCAACGGATTTGAGTAGTCTTTACCAAATAGCCGTTTGCTTTTGGGCTAGCTAGTTCTTTTAGTACAATCACTACCATGGTGAACTAATTACCATATAATGGTTTTCCACAGCCTTTACCACAAAGCCATTATCTTGTGGGCTAGCCAACTCTTCACTAATATAGATATGGTGAGTTGAAAACCATACAATTTTTAGTAAATTGCCAACTAAAAACGGATTTGATAATCACATCAGAGTCGTACCCTCATGATGAGTCAAACTCTTTCTTCTTTATTAAACATGGTGAGTTGATTACCATTTGTTGTGTAGTACAAGTACTAACACCATGCTGTTGCTTTCAAAACCATTTGTTGCTGTTTAATCTTTGTGCTTCAAAATGTTTTTGCACTTATCAAAAATTACTGACTTTATCAAAAAGACTTAACTGGTTTCATGCTGCAAGCAGTACTTTGAGAAAGTACTGTTTGACTAGCAGTACTTTGAAGAAAGTACTTATTTTTTAAAAGATTTATATAATAATTAAACCATACCAGTAGTTATGGATTAATCTTCAGATTCAGTTGTCCACTTGATAAACAATTTTATGACCATCAATGCTACTTCATTCTCTTGTTCCACTTCCATGCCATGCTCTAGCATCCTGATCATCAGATCTCTTGTGAGTGGATATCTCTGTTCTGCTAGCATATGAATCATAGTGCCATCTTCTAACTCCAAAACATGTATTCCAACTGATTCAAAGAATCTCCATTTGTTAATCTCCCAGTTGTCTTGATTTTCCCACAAAGTACTGTCCTTTGTTTCCTCTGTCTCCCAGATTGTTGTGAGATCTCCTAACAATATCAAACCTACTCCTTGTGGTGGAATATGCTCAAAATAAGTTTGCACTTGGAGATATAACTGAAGCATATCATCTCTGTCAATCAGATGTAGTATATCCCATAATGAATTAAACACTCTAAAACTTCCATCTTGTCTATGAAAGATCAGATAATCTCCTTCTTGTGATTCTACAACTGAAAAAGTAGATATCTTGAACTTCTTATCAGTATCTTCTTTCAATTTTGGATGTTCAAAGTCAACAACTCTAAGATAATTCCTTAGCTCGTCAACTGTATCTGTTCTCAATTCAAATGCTTCTTTGAACTTCTTTGATGGCTGTTCATCAGTAGTTCTTTTCCTCTTTGAGCTTCTTGTAACAGCTCTTTCCTTTCTTTTATCTTCAAGCTCCTTATCTTCAAAAGAAATAATGCTTGCAAGATCCTTTTCTATAGCTTCTCTAACAGCATCATACAGATCCTTCATCTCTGTATATGTCAATCTGAATAAACCTGTATATCCTTGACCTTTCAGATAAGCCATCATATCATTCCTTTCTCTAGCTTTACTAATTGGCCTTTGTGATTGAACAATCTTCCTTGATTCTTCAGCATCTATCTCTGCTTGCAATATTCTAGCTGCTTCCTCATTTTTGGCAATCTGAATTTGTCTTAACTGTGCCAATGTCATCTTCTTCTTCTTCTTTTCTACCAAGATCCCTTTACCTTTATCTTTTGGATCTATCTCTTGTGTAGGTTGAGAAGAAGTATGATGTTGTTGTTCAACCTCATGAATATTGATGCCTCTTTGACTTGACATATTTAGCATAATGTCAGCAATTGTTTCATCATCACTGTTAGTATGAGCTATAAAATCTTCTTCCTGAGCTGGTTTAGAAGGGCCAACTTCCTCTCGAACTTGACTTGAAGGACCAATATCTTCTTCAAAATCCAAAGTTCTAGGTGTAATAGTAAATTGCCTCTCAGTACCTTGTTGAGCAGTACTTTCAGCTTCGGCTCCTTCCAAGTTTATTTCCTCAGTATCACCACTTCTTACTTCAACAGCAGCTTCTTCCAAATTGATTTGCTCTGTTTCATCACTCTTCCTCTCAGCAGTATCTTGAGGAATATTTTTAGGTGGTGTCCTCTGAGTATCATCCATAAATCCAGCATCTTGTTCAAAACCAGCATCTTCATTCAAATTCTCTAAATTCCTCCCCAATTGGAATGAAGATTGCTTCTTTGGCTTTGTCTTCTTGGACTGAGAAGACTTCTTAGGTTTCTGACCACTCTGCTTCTGAGACTTTACCCATAATCGATGGTGTTGAACTAGTGGCCAAACAAACTTCTTCAATCTTTGAAACTTAGTCTTTAATTTGACTATCTTAGCAGCTTGAGCCTCACTCTCCTTTTTCAGCCTCCTTAACTCCCTTGTTAAAGCATAATTATCCAACTCTGACTCTTCTTCGTCAAATTGCTTAGACATATTTGTGGAAGAATAATCATTAAGAGATGGTGGTTGATTCATACCTTGGGCTGACTCCTCATGAGTAGGAATGTCCATAGGAGCAGTATCTTCCCGAGTAGCAGAATGTGGAGAAGCAGTATGTTGAGAAGCAGTAGGTTGAGGAATACTAACTTCTCTTGAAACTGGAGACTCTTGGCTTGCTGATCCAGAATTTGCTTCTTGCTCTTGCTCTTGCTCTTGCTCTGCATCTCTAACAACTTGTGCAACTCCCAATATATGAGCAGTCAAAGGTGTGTTGGTTCCAGAAAACTTGACACTTTGTTTAGATAGAAAAGTAAACACCTTTGGTGGAAGTTTGACAGTGGGTAAAAAACTTTGAGGTTTAGGGACATCCTCAAGTTGATTGTTCAAGAATAACTGAACAAACCTTGGATACATTAAGAATGGTGAACCATTAGCAATATGTGTAAGCATACCATCAAGAATTAGTCGTGAAAAGTTGAATCTTTGATCGGTAGCCAAACCCACTAATACAGATGCAATATTTTGAACTAATTGATCAAAAGAAGTACTCTTGGGACTTAAACAATGAAGTAGGACGTGAATTAGGTACTTCCAATGAGAACAAAACAAAGGCTTTTGAAAAGTAAGTTTCGTCAGATCTCCTTCATAACCTATATCACTTAAAGTGTCCCAAAGCACTTGTTTGTCAAAACGAACAGCCCCTCCTGCATCATTAAACATCAAAACATCCCTAATCGTGGCCTCAGAAATCCGAATAGTTCGTCCAGCAACCGTAGCCCTAATCAATGAGTCATCTTCAATCGTTGCAGTAGCCCAAAATTCTTGCATCCAGGGACCAATAACATCAGGGTCAACTAAAATAGAGTAGTTGATGGAAGACCCAGTTAAGAAATCAATGATCGCATGAAAATCAACATTATCCCTTGTCTTGTCTAAATTAGCGATCATATTGTGTTTGCTAACAGTGAGTCGATTAGCCATGATGAGTGGTAGAGAAGAATTCGCTTTGAGTGTGTGTTTCGTTAAAAAGATTGTGGTGTAAAGCGAATGAGGGATCTCAAATACGGTAAAAGGCGGGGAATTGGGGAGAGTTTCTTTAAATAGGATGAAAACAAATCAAACTCAAAATAATAAAGTTACCGTTTTGATTAACTTATTATCTCCGCCGTAAGGAATTAATTAACCGTAGCCCCACAATTTTTGACCGTTGGAACAGTACGTCCACGTAAGCAGTACGTTGAAGCAGTACTTTGCTGAGTCAGTACTTTAAGCAACAAAGCAGTACGTTCCATCTTCTTATCCACAATCAACATTTAAAACTTAAACCAAAAACTAGTAAATGGCTCATGCTTAAGTTCTAACTAATAGCTATGTTGCCTCCCCTCAAATACAACATATAGGCTAAACTAAACTGTAAGGAATTAAATATTCCATAGATTTGATGATCACAAACAAGAAGAATGAAACATATTATATACTGAAATGATAAGCAAAATACGCTAAAGTAATGGTACTGATAGTGTATTTTATGGTACTGATGGTCCAAAGAGCAAGGTACTGCTAGTTCAAGAACAAGGTACTGCTAGACCAAGAAGGTACTGCTAGTTCAAAGAACAAGGTACTGCTAGACCAAAAAGGTACTGCTGATTCAAGAGCAAGGTACTGCCAGTGCAAGAATCGGGAAATACTCAAAGTATCTGTTCCTGCTGATAGAGTATTCATTGCTGCTGATAGGCTTAGCATTCTGCTGATGTGGATTCTGCTGATAAAGATACTTGTTTCTGCTGATAGTTATAACACTCTGCTGATAGAGTTAATGACTCTGCAGCTAAGCGTATGACTCTGCTGCTACAACTAACAGCTGTCACATAAGCTGTTGCTTGAAGGATAAGAACGAAGAAGATATTATTTTGTATGAGTCATGTTTATACAAATATAATATCTAGATATTTATCAAGTCATCAAGTTGAACACTCAAGATACAAGTTGTATCTTATTGACTTGACACATGTAAAAGCAAGTGGATGACTAAAAGCTTATCAATTTGTAAATGATCTCCTTATGTTATAAAAGGAAGATCATACCCCTTAGATAAACGTGTGGGTCACTGTGGACAGTGAGTGTGTCACTGTGAGATTAGTGATCAACCAAAGTGCTTAGTACTCTCAAATTAAAACAACACAAAGTTGTGTTAAAATGTAAGAGCACTTAAAGAGTGTGTGTGATGAACATCAGACATGGGGTCTGATAAACATTTGACATGGGATCTAATGTTGTTTAGGTTTGTTTAGCCTCAAGGATATTTGATCCCTGATTAGAGTGTAATCGTGTTATATTGATCACATAGCATTGGGGCTTAGTTGGAATAAACAAACGGTGAAGTTTGACAAAACCTTGTCATGATAGTATTGTATTCTTTGTTTGAATATTCCGCCAATATTATCATTGTTCTTAACATAGTAATAATCCTAGATCAAAGGTTTAAAACCCTAGAGCCCATAAACGATCACAAACTCGTTGTTAGTTAAGTTAGAATGGTCTAAAACGAGTTTCCACAAATACAACATATAGGCTAAACTAAACTACTAAAAACCAATACTTTCATTAAGAACTAAAAGAAAGTATACTAACTAATACTAAAGCCTCCCCTCAAATGTAGCCTAGTAGTTAATCATCCCAATGCTCACAACTAAGTGGTTGAATCTTGAAACATCAAATCCCTTAGTGAGTAGATCAGCTACATTATCATCTGTGTGAACCTTAACCACATTTATAAGCCTGTGCTCATAACAATCCCGAATGAAGTGATGCCTAATCTGAATATGCTTGGTCTTGGAGTGATAAACTGGATTCTTCACAATGCAGATGGTACTCTCATTATCAATATTGATAGGAGTATTTTTGAAGTTGAATCCATAATCCAAGAGTTGATTTTGCATCCACAAAACTTGTCCACAACAGCTTGCAGCAGCAACATATTCTGCTTCAGTAGAGGAGGTTGCAGCAATTGTTTGCTTTTTACATTGCCAGGAAACTAATCTTCTTCCAAGATATTGACATCCTCCTGAGGTTGATCTTCTATCATAGTTATCCCCTGCATAGTCACTATCTGAAAAAGCTTCCAAATGAAAAGGTGACTCCTTAGGATACCATAATCCTAACTTTGGTTGATGCTTGAGATATTGAAAAATCCTCTTGACTGCATACATATGGGAAACCTTGGGTGTAACCTGATATCTTGCACACAAACAAACAGCAAACATGATGTCAGGTCTTGATGCAGTTAAGTACATAAGACAACCAATCATTGATCTATAAAGCTTGACATCCACAGCTTGTCCATCTTCATCCTTGCCTAAGGGTTTATTGTTATCAATGGGTGTGGTGGCAGGCCTGAGATTTGGAAGGTCAAATCTTTTAAGTATGTCTGCAACATACTTTTCTTGGTTAATGAAGATTCCATCTCTTGTTTGTCTAACTTGAAGTCCCAAAAAGAAAGTTAATTCTCCCATAGAACTCATTTGAAACTCCTTCTGCATAAGATCTTCAAATTCTTTCACCATAGACTTCTTTGTGGCTCCAAATATAATATCATCCACATATACTTGGACTAACATAATGTCTTTCTTATCCCTTTTGATAAACAAAGTTTTATCAATTGCTCCTCTCCTATAACCATGTTGTAATAGAAAATTTGAGAGTCTCTCATACCAAGCTCTGGGAGCTTGATGAAGGCCATACAGTGCCTTGATCACCTTGTAGACTTTGTTTGGATGTGCAGGATCTTCAAAACCAGGAGGTTGTTTAACATAAACTTCCTCAGAAATTGTGCCATAAAGAAAAGCACTTTTCACATCCATTTGGTAGACAGGAAATCCCATATATGATGCAAAGGCAAGAAATAACCTTATTGCCTCTATCCTTGCAATAGGAGCAAACACTTCATCATAATCCACTCCTTCTTCTTGGCGATATCCTTGTGCAACCAATCTAGCTTTATTTTTGATAACATTCCCTCTTTCATCTCTTTTGATTCTGAAAACCCATCTTGTACTAATGACTCTTTTGCCATCTGGTAAATCACATAATACCCAGACTTCTTGAAGCTTGAATTGTAGAAGCTCCTCTTGCATGGCTTCAACCCAACTTTCATCAGCTAAAGCTTGAGCTACCTTCTTGGGTTCTTCTTGAGATAGAAAGCAAGCAAACAGGCATGTTTGTTGATCCTTGTGATTCATCCTGTTTTGTTTGTAAACAAAGCTAAGTAAAGCAGTATGTTGCTTAGAAAGTCCTTTAACTTTGTTCCTTGTAACCACTCCTGAAGAGGGTGATCCAATAATGTTACTTTGAGGATGAGCTTTATAAACTCTCAATGTAGGAGTTGGTGGTACTGGAAGATCAGACTCCAAGTTAGTAAAATCAATCCCTTCATTGGAGAAAATACCTTCTGGATTAAGCTCATCATCAATTTCTTCTAAACCAGGAATGTTAGCATTATCCAAATCATCATCATCAACATTGGAATCATCAACATTGTTCCAATTTGATTGTTCTAACACACCAAAAGTACTGTCAAAAGGATCATCAGTACTTTGATCAAAAGTACTGTGGACAGTATCTTGAAATTTACTCTTTTTCTTTGCAGCTTCATAAGCCCTCCTTTGTTCATCTTCATAGGATTGAGCTATAGTTTCTTGAAAAAGCATCCTATTAAGTTCATCTTGTATGGCTTGATCTTCATCAGATACTGTATTAGTTGGTTGAGCAGTACTTTGTTCCTCATCAGTAACTTCAGGTTCTTTGTCATGAACATCTTCTGGTGTAACATTGACTCCATGAACAATGTACTGTGAATCATCTTCTTTGTAATTAGCCTGATTCTCTTCTCTAACAGGAACATAATTCATAGATGGAGTGAACTTGAGATCAAGATCAAACATCCAATCAGGACCTTTACCTTTCTGAGTTTCCTTATCTTCCAAAAATTCAACATGAAGACAATCTTGTACCTTTTTGGTATTCCTGTTATAAACTCTAAAACCTTTGCTATTTGTACAATAACCCAATAGATATCCTTCATCTGACTTACCATCAAATTTTCCCAGAGAGTCAATGGTATTTAGAATAGTCAGAGAGCAGCTAAAAGGTTTTAGAAAACGAATGTTTGGTTTCTTTCCCATTAGTAACTCATAAGGTGTCTTCATCTGAGGTTTAGTTACTGAAACTCTATTTAACACATAGCAAGCAGTACTTATAGCTTCAGCCCAAAAGAGAATAGGTAATTGGGAGTCTGCAAGCATTGTTCTAGCTGCTTCTATCAAAGTCCTGTTCTTTCTTTCTGCAACACCATTCTGCTGTGGTGTTCTAGCAATGCTAAACTCTCTCTTGATCCCTTTCTTGGCACAGAATTCATCCATATGCTTGTTCTTGAATTCTGTTCCATTATCACATCTAATACCTCTTACTTTGAGTCTTAATTGATTTTCAAGGGCTACTATCAGGTCATGGATAGCATCAAAGGTTTCATCTTTGAATCCCAAGAAAAAGACCCAACTAAATCTGCTACAATCATCTATCACAACCAAGCAGTACTGCTTCTTGTTTAAACTCTCTACTGAAACTGGTCCAAACAGATCCATGTGTAGCAACTCCAAAGGTTCTCTAATATCTCTTTCCCCAAGCTTCTTACATGAAGCTTTATGTTGTTTACCCTTCTTGCAAGCCAAACATGAATGATCAGTCTTGAATGTTTTGGAAGGTAAACCTCTAACTAAATTTCCTTTGACCAGCTTGTTGATGTTCTTAAAATTAACATGACCTAGTCTTCTGTGCCACAAATGTGCTTCTGCCAATGATGCCTTTGCTACTAAACATGTTGCCCTTCCAGCAGAATTGAGACTCTTTAAGTCTAAACTGTACACATCATTGGTTCTTAGTACTCTTAATGTTACCAAGTGATCATCAACAAACTTAAACTCAGGGGAGAGAATGAGACATTCTGTATCAGTGAACAGAATTGGGTACTTCTTGTCACAAATCTGAGATACTGACAAAAGGTTGAACTTGAGCTCCTTCACATATCTAACATTCTCAAAATCAATACATCCAGCCTTGATTGTTCCTTTGCCAGTGATTCTCCCTCCATCAGGATCATTACCAAATGCAACTCTTCCTCCATAATATGCCTTAAAATCTGACAGGATCTCCTTGTCCCCTGTCATGCTGCCAGAGCAACCACTATCAACAATAATATGATCTTTAAGCTCCTCCTCTGGGTTGCCCTGCACAGTAAAGAAAAGGGTTAGTTTCTTTTAGGAACCCAAGCCATTACTGACTTGTGTTCCCCTTGTGGAGTGACATACTTGAATTCCTTCAGTATGTAATCTCCACTGGTTTTAAAGGCATGGTCAATGATTATTTGAGTTGGTCCCATGTCCTGTGTTGTATTATCAACAACACTCCCTGTTTCACCCTTATCTGATGAAAGTACTGCTTGTTCCCCATCAGTACTTTCTTTCTTAATCCAATTTTGTTTAACCTTAGGTTTCTCTGATCTAGGTACTCTGCTTGAGGTGTAAGACCTTTTATATGAATTGAATCTCTTAGGTCTTCTATGTGAAAAAGTGTTAGCAGTACCATGATTGGGTGAAAACTTATCAGTCCTTTGAGAAGGTACTTCTTGAGACTTATCAGTGTGTGAAGGTACTGGTGGTTTGGAAAACATTCTTTTCTGGTGAGGGTACCTATAGTCTTTAGAGAAATTACTATGGTTGACCCTATTTGAGTGATTCCAAACTGGTCTAGTCTCTCTTGGCTTATGGGTGGCAGGTCTATTCTTTGGGAACTGACTTAAATATTCTGAGTGTAAGTCACAATGCTTAATCAAGTGATCAGGACTATAGCATACATAACATAACTTTCTCTCCATATTCCCAAATCCTCTTCTATGATTAAAAGGGTTTCCTATAGTGAGCAGTATTTTGAAAAGTTCCTCTTGGAGGTACTGCTGAGTGTCCAGCAGTACTTTGAAAAGTTTTTGGAGGTACTGCTTGCTTTTGAAAGGCTGTAGGAAACTTTTGATCATTACCCCTTTGAAAATCATCCTTAGGTTTCTCAGAACTAAATTGACCAGTAAGCTTCTTCCTAAACTCTAGGTTGTCTACACCATAACGAGAAACATCTGTCCTAAGTGGTTGAAACTGACCAGTGGGTGGAGGAACTGAGTGGTACTCCTTATCTTTCTTAAACTCAGGAGGTAATTCACTAATTGGTTCCTCATTCCTAGATGTGTTTTCTTCTGAGCTTGTAAGGTCGTCATCACTAGGTGGAATCTCTTCCTTATCATTAGGTGGGGTCTCTTCCTTATCACTAGGTGAGGTCTCATCTGAACTACTATCTTCACCATAACCTAGTCCAGCTCTACTGTTTATGACTCTTTGTTTTTCAACAAATTGAACATGTGATGGACCAGCCTGTTTAATACTACCAAGTTTTTCTAACAAAGCATCTATTTCCTTAGTAATCTTTTCCAATTCAGACACCTTACATCCTAACTTCCATTCACTTAATTTCAATTGGTAATCTTGTTGCTCATATTTTTCTGCCCAAGCCATTTCATTATTTTCATGTGTTAATATTTTGGCTTCCATTGACTCTAAAGTTAATTGATAACCAGCTACCTCAGACCTAGCTGTTCTACAATTATCTCTTTCAGTCACATATTCTTTAAGCAACTTTTGATAAACATCATTACACTTAGAGCATACCTCAGAGACATTGGATGAACTTGGTGAAGTAGCTACCATAGCAATCTGAACAGGTTCATCTTCATCCTCCATGCTCCAGTCAAAGCTTCCAAGACCATCTCTTGATTCCAAAGCAGCATATCCTGGTTCCTCATCAAAAGCTGTGCCCCAATCAAACTCTTCCATTGCAACCATAAAATAGGTTACAGGTTCATCATCAAATTCAGCACTCCAGTCAATCTCTGCTAAATTTTCTTGAGCCACCAAAGCTTTTGGTTGTGATTCAGTAATAGGAACCTCCTTTCTTTCAACCTTGGGTTGTTCAACCATCCTGTTTGCCTGATATTTTGCAAACTTGCATTCCCTTGCAAAGTGTCCAAGCTTTTGACAATTGAAACATTCAATCTTGGATTTGTCAAAAGTTATACCTTGTTTGGCTTTGAAATCAATTCCCCTTCCTGTCTTGTTCATGAACTTCTTGATCCTTGCAGTGATCATAGCTACTTGCCATCTTATGTCAATCTCCTCTAAAGCATCTTCTTCAATCTGCAACAAGTCTTCTTGATAGGTAACAGGTAAAGTGGCTTGTTGTGCAAAGAAGGAACATACAACATCATCAGAATTGGTGTTGTTTGTTGGTGATGGGTTGGGAGTAGTTGTGGTTGTGCAAAAATGCTGTGAATCACCAACAGTACTTTGAGAAGGATAAGCAGTACTTTTAGTAGAAGTACTGCTTCTGTTTTCAGAAGATACAAAAGCTATGTTGTGAGTTTTTTGAGAACTGTGACCATTCATCTCTTGCTCGTACACTTTTAAATTGTTGTAGAGATCATCAAAGTCCATAGACTCCAATCCAGGTTGTCCTCTAATCATAGTAGCAACCACATGCCAGACAGATGGCAAACTTCTTAAGAACTTCAAATTTGCATCTTCAACAGATACCTCTGCTCCATACAGTTCTAGCATACTAAGTAGATTTTGAAATCTGTCATAGGCAGCATCAAGACCTTCTCTTTCACCAACAGTGAAGGTTTCAAACTGCTGCTTCAATAAGTTTCTATGCATCTTCTTTGAAGCATCATTACCTCCAAATCTTGTCTTGATCGCAGCCCATAATTGTTTTGCATCCTTAGCATCATGAAACTTTAGTAGGTGACCATCAGGAATAGCAGACAACAGTATGTTGAGAGCCTTATCTTGATTTCTCTTTGTAGCTGCTGGCAAGGTTGGTTGAGGTGGTTTGGGTTGTCCTTCAACTTGTAAAGGTTCGTCAAGAACAACATTACCATTGACAATTACATCCCATAGAGCATGGTCAGTAATAGCAAGGTACTGCCTCATCTTCATGCTCCAGAGATCATATTCTCCCTTCTTGATGATAGGAATTCTGAGTGAGGTGATGGATGGGATAGGTGCAGCTTCAGTCGACATTGTTGAGGGTTTGTTGATAAATCGGTTTTAAGGGTTTCTTCTTAATCAGAGTCTCCACACAAGCTCTGATACCACTTGTTGGATCGATATACTCTGACCAAACTAACTTGTAGCTTGTCTATGGTTTAACAACTTTGAATGAATTCAAAACTATTAATAATGAAACACTGATATACTTTGCTAAGTATGCGGAATCTACTTCAACAAAGCTAAGAAGAATTAATAAACAACTTTGAATATTATTAAAACCTTGAACCTGCTTTCTTACACAGATTCACTAACAAACTCTAATCACTAATACTTCTAACAAGCTTCTTCGTGTAAACTTGTCTCTCTAAAATCTTATCTAATCGTATCTCTAATCGCATATCTCTAATGCCAACCTAGGGATCCTTTTATAGGCACAAGGAAAACCCTAGTCGGTTTACAAACTTGAACGACAAGTAATTCTAATTATAACTCTAATCTAATACGAACATTCTAGAATTACACATTAGTCCTTAAACAATTTGCATAGCAGTCCTTCAACGAGCAGCAGTACTTTGACTTGAGTAGCAGTACTTTGACTTGAGTAGCAATACTTTGACTTTCAGCAGTACTTTGATATTTCATAGCCCAACAGACGGTGTGAGAAATCACTCACCCACACATGAGTCATGCCAATGGTGCATCAATGGCATGGCCAGGTTACCTTCCTGGCTAGGGAAACAGAAATGGCTCGGGTATCAAACTAAGAGTCAAGTGTCATATCAAATCAGAGTGTCACATCAAAAGGTCATATATCAGAAGTTGCATCTCAATATCTCAGAAGTAATATCAAAGGTCCAACTCAGAGTTTATCAGATCAAATTTCATATTAAATAATCAAGTCAGGGTTCCAAACAACAGTTCATTTCAAAAGTTTCTATCAAAAGTCCTTTTTAAAACAATCCTTTATTCATGATTTTCATAAAACGATCCTTTAAAGTAGTTTTCATAAAAATAATCTTTCAAAACGGTTTTTCATAAAAATAGTCTTCCAAATATAGTATTCACAAAAGTTAGTAACATTTTATATAAAAGTGGTTTCGCCTCATTGATAAACATCTTTTTAAAATGGTTTTTCTCAAAACATTTTCAAGGCATAATTATAAAAGGTTTTGATAACATAGCTTCATATCAGAGGTCATATCAAATGGGATCAACAGAGAAGGTTCAAGCGAAAGGGAATCATAGCAATCAACTCAGAAAATTAACGGATCAGAATAAGAAAGAGATCATGAGAAACCTTAAAAGAAAAGGTCAGAATATCTGTACCTCATACCGCAACCGAAAACACAACAGAAAACACAAAGGTCGGAAGCAACTCCATCTTCAGCGGATCTACACGAATTCATGACTAACTTATTAAAAGCTTATTTGATTCAGATTACTTATCTTAGTCGGTTTTCCAGTTTTAGTAACTTTCCATATTTAGTAACTTTCTATTTTTAGCAGGTTTCCAGAATTAGTAAGTTTCTATATTTAGCGATGTTCAAATGATATGAATTAAGTTAAGTCATTAATTAGCTTATTATGGAAATAATATTCATTTTAACAAGTTATACACATTTAGGGTTACATATGACAAGTTTTCATAGTTTAGGGTTATTAATGTAAATTTATCAAAATTAAAGGTTTAAAATAGAAATAACAAAATTTAGCCATTCGAACCATATATTTTCCAGAATTACTCTTGTAACCTTCAAGTTTCATAATTTACAAATTACACCCCTTTAGTTTATTAAATTACCATTTAAACCTTATAATTATATAAATTACAATTTAACCCTTATCATAGTTACATTTACACATCAAGCCTCTTATTTTACCAATTTACAGAAAATACCCTTTATTTTAATTATGTTACAATAGCCCCTTATAGTTTCGGTAATTTACAAAAATAATCCTTGTTATTTATCAAAATGCAAATCGAATCATAATTTAACCATAATTACATATTAAGCCCTTAAATACTCAAAATTACACATTTCATCCTTCATAATATTATTTACACCGAGAACCTTTGAGTTTCCAGAAATTACACTTTTAGTCCCTCCTTTTATTTAATTTTCCAAATCGACACAATATTTACCATTTAATTCCTTTTCTCGCCCAATTTACATATAAGACCCTCATGTTATAATTTTTATACATTCTCCCTAATCTACATAACATTACAAAAATAGCCCACTAGTTTTAATAATTACAAAACATCCCCTTAACTATTTATTTCTCAATCGGTAAACCTATTTCATCAACAAAACCAAACCCTAAAATTCCAAATCAATAAGAAATCATTATATCATCATTATACCTCATTTATTTCCAGATTTCATCCTACAAAAACCCTAATTCAATCGGTTCTATAATTTTTGTCTACGATTTCCTTTTTATTTCAAAAACCCGATAACCAAATAAAATCATAAATCGCGATTTAGGTTCAAACAATTCGAAGGACCATTTTTCCTATGTTATATGATGTATATTGAACTCATGAAAAATAAGTACACACCTCAGAAAAATCGCATGTAATATATATAGAATAATTATGTTTTTAGGGTTTAATTCACAAACGAATTATAGATCATGCATGGATCGAATTTAGCATTTTATATGAAGCTTATATGATGTAGAGAACGTGAGAAAAATACCAAATTGATTTTTGGACATGTAGAATAGGCGTGATTATTTTTGTCCCACAACTTAGCAATTCGACACAAATAATTCTCCACGAGCACACGAGCAACTCCAAGACCTTATAGCCATTTTTCACAGACCATATATGATGTAAGGAACATGTAAAAATTAACAAAAGAATTTTAGAAGGGTCGTACGAATTATGGGAGAATATACCTCACAATTACACGCGATAAGGGAAATAATTTCCCACGATCGAAACAGGCAAGGTACCACCTTAAACGAATTTTTATAGCCTTCTTGGGATGATAAGGAACACAGCAAAAATGATCATACACCTCCAGAAAATTGGATGAACACAAAGTGGATTTTTGTTAGGGTTTTTTGGATATTCGGTATTTTTAAGAAGGAAATAAATAGGAATAAATTATATAGGAGGGAATTGCCGAGTATTAGGGAGAGAATGGTGGAATAGAACTGGTGATTGATTGACTAAAATCAGTTTACCATAATTAAGTAATTTACTTAATTTATTTTGTAATTTAAATGGTTTTAAAATAAATAAAACTATACTTTATATAATTAAATTCGGCCCATATATTCTTTAGGTGAAATTGTACCCTTTTGTACATTGTAAAAATATTAGAAGCTTGCCTCGAAATTATCTCACATGATTTGTTGTTCGTTTCCAGAGATTCGGGATTAATTTGGTACTTTATAAGTTAAATATTAAATTTTTAAGATCATAGGGGCAATTTGGTCTTTTTACCATGTTTCGGATTTTAGGGTTTTACATGAAGCCACCAAGAAAACCCAGAAGACCCTTCAGCATCAGTTTGAGAACTTTACAGCAACAAGCAATGAGTCGTTGGATCATATGTTCAATAGGCTTCAAAAGCTGGTGATGAACTCAAATAAGTACATTTTATTATCATCATTTATCCTGTTTATTTGACTTGTTTTATTATATTATCTATGAGAATCGATACATTAACGTTTACTTTAGTAATTCTCAGGTAAAAACAAGCATTATGTGAAACTTGGCGATTTTGGACTAATTATGGAGCAAAACAAGCAAGATGTCAAAATCCTACTGAAATCCAGAAGATCAAGCTCGTTCTACTCCAGATACGCCGCATTATACTTCTAACATACGGCGTATCACTATCAAGTTTTCACAAGTTACAATCCAAGTACATGCGCCGCATACAAAGTCAAGATACGCCGCATCTGAAGATGGTGTACGAATATTCCTGAATATATTAATCTTGGACCCCACGCGAAGTTAAGTCAATGCGCCGCATCTAACAATTCTATGCGCCGCATCGATCCCTCTGACAGAAACTATAAATACCCCAAGGCCAGACGAATTTCGAGACTCTAAGCTTAACTCAGAGACCGAAGACAGAAGAACCCTAGAGCCGAATTCAGACGACCAAGCAGCACAAGACACACCTAAAACGAATTATACAAGAGTTGTTAAGATAGGTTCTGATTGTATTCAATTTAATAATGGTTTTGTTTATTGTATTAGTACACTTTAATTCATCAGGATTGATGGCTTGTGTCATGTGACTACGAATCATGCACTCCTTAATATTGCTTTCCCATTAATTAAAGTTTATATGTTGATGTCTTTGGTGACTTTTATTAGTGCATTGATAACCTCTGTGTCTAGCTGAGCATTGCTTGGGTCGCCATGCCCCTTCCTCGCCTATTTGTTTTAGCGTCTCTTAAATAAATATGATAGACATAAGTAATCATTAAGGGTTTACTCGCCGATAAGATTAGAGCCAACGAGAAAGTTTTAATTATATACACTTCATATAAAACTAGCAATAAAACAAGTGACAAGCTACTTAATTATCAGGACAGGTCTTCTTATTGTCTCAAGTATCTATCTGTGTACGTGTGTGCTAATCGCTGATTCGTGCTCATTAGTTTAGTTTTCTATGTAATCATAACCAAACCGTGCCAGTCTCTCAGGCTGAACCCCCTTGCGTTAGATTAGGTTGTATAGCTAACTTAGGATATTAAAATACTGATTAGAATAACTAGATAATACGTTCCACTCTTAGTGATCGACACTCTACTTACCATTATATTCATACTGACCGGGTACACTGCTCGTTAAGTATGTGTGTTATTGATAAGTCGGCTAAATATAAATTTAAAACTTGAGTAGGCATTAATACTGCTAAACCGCAACGACACATAACGCACTCCATCAAGTTTTTGGCACCGCTGCCGGGGAGTGAATTGTTATTATCTGTTAATTTGATTAGTATTTTAATTAGTTTTTTTTTAGATTCTAACCACTAACCCTGTTATATATTAGATAAATTGCATTTATTGTATAGTTTGCATATTTTCTGTTTTTGTGTGTTTTTGTTTTCTTTAATTTTTGTTTCTTTTTGTTTGTTTTTATTTTTGTTTTTCTCTTTTTTATTTTTTTCTGCATTCTGCTATCGTTGTACTGTGCTAATACAAACGATACGGCACATCTGTTTTCACAGATACGGCGTATTGCGTTTAATTTTTATAAAATACAACGCGTTTAATAAATTCGAGTACGACGCATCTTTCCCCAAGATACGGCGTATTCTGTTTTTAATAAGAAATTTTTCTAAACCCTAACGCCATACGACGCATCTGTTTTAACAGATACGGCGTATTTTCTATTTAAATTAAAAACAGTTTTTTTTCGAATTTTTAAACAGAAGCGACGCATCGATTTTTATCGATACGGCGCATCTACTAAATCAAAAATCTTGTATTTTGAAATGTAACGAAAATACGGCGCATTAGCTTTTGTTAATACGACGCATTTAATTTTAATAAATATAATCGATTTTTGATAATTTAAACTGGATACGGCGCATTCTAAAATTATAAACGGCGTATCTGTTTTCTGAATAAAAGTCTGATTAAATTTTAACGAGATAAGATACGGCGTATCCAACTTTCTGGATACGGCGCATCGTCAGCAGATTTCAGCCATTTTTATTCTTTATATTCGTTTCTAAATTCATTAATTTCTCTTCTAGCAAACAGATCCTGCTGACGATTTTACCTATGATGACAGGTTTTGCTATGGAAGATATGTCAATGAACGGATATCTTGCTAAGGAACTTATGAAAGATAAGCACTATGAAAAGTCCCGCACCAAAAAGCCGTTGATTCTGGAAAGTGATGACGAGTGTGATAACTATGAAGTTAGCTTGAGCAAGTTCCCAGCATTAAGCATTACTAAAAGCTCAGAATTGGAAAAGGAACTCCTGCTTTCGGATTCATTCGAAAATTTTGATGCTATTACTAGCAACTTACCTACGATCGATGCTTTACTCAAATTCGTATCTCAAACCAACATGCCCGTCTACTCAGTGGAAGTTTATGAAGATGTCAACTTCAATGTACTCACGATTGATGACGATTTATTTTCTTGGGAAACCCCTCTTGAAGCTACTTATATGGAATTCAAACGCTTATGCAATATTGAAGATGGGATATTCTCTTATGATTTACTAATGAGCTAAACTGAAGATGAATTGTTACTCTTATGGCCTATCATTGAATCTAAAGGATTAACTTGGACGACTATCGAAGAAAAATATGGGAAATTCCAAATTGAATACATGAACTCCGCAAATGCAGTCAACAAATCGAGCAACAAAAGCTATGGTAGAGGAAATATCCAACCTATACAAACTCCTTATATGCCTTATTCCGAACAGTATTGGGGATTAGATAAAAGCAATCTGGATGATGAAAGAATTTATGCTGAATCGGAGATACTGTTTCATAAAAAGTTGGTAAGGTTGATGGATATCTCTTTAGAAGAATGGCTTGAACTTAAATACGGTGATCCCAAATTTGCTCCTACGAATGAAGTCAAACGGATTGTGACCTCATGGTTGACACGAAGTTTTAAAGAACAATTTAATGAGTTCATGGAGATAAGGAGGAAAATGATTGGTAATACTAGCTTTGACGTTAACTACGATCCTAATAATGTTGATTTTTCAGATTGGTTAGCTAGTAAGTTCAATAACCATAAGATCATGGACCGAGCTACTAAAGATGTGTTATGGGTATATTGGATGAGAGGGGAAGATGAGGAAGTAGAAAGCAACAATGGATCATCACATGACGATTCAACAATCGAGGAAGGCATTGAAGAATTATTCAGCATAGACATTGATGTGTTCAATTATGAGACACCCTTGTGCAAACAATTCAAAGAATTTAATTACCTTCTTCAAATCGACGCTGATGTGCTAACTGGAGATCTACCAGGATTCAAAACTTATGATGAGTTCAAAAACACCTGGTACTACGAATGGAATGACCAGATACCATGGGTTTGGGATAAACCATGGGAATTTGAGCATATTAATCACACTTGTAAACCTTTCCGTTTCAAGGATGGAAGTAGTGAATGGCCAACCTGTGATTGGAAGAATGATGGAACCTGCAATGGGGGAAGTATAATTGGTATGAAACGGGTTGGAAACGATGTATACTTTGAAGACGACGATTGGTATGAAAAAGTTGAAGACTGCCCTCGTAAAGCAGAGGCTTTACAAGAAAGAGGTAGAATCAAATACTTAAAAGAACTAAAGGGAGCATCGAATACTACTTTCTGGGAATGGGTGCATAGAAAATTTGATGATTACTCAAGGCTTAGTCGACGCTTGCAATGGGAATTGAAAAGAGAGTGGGATGAGATTCAAGATTATTATCAATCCATTAACGAGGTTAATTATGATCCCTATGATAATAACGATGAGTCGCGAGGAGAATTGATTGATGAACTTGATGACTATTTAAATAAGGATCCTTATTTCAAGTTTGTTGATAAAGACGAAGAAGAATTCATCAAGAGAAAATGTCGACTACTTGGGATCACTTATAATAACCCACCCATGATAATTTCTGAAAAAATTAAAGTCATCAAAAACTCTTTGGGACCAGATGAGGAATATGTTGCGACGAAGACCAAAAAATATATTAGATTAAGTCGAACGGAAGAAAATGTTGCGGAGCTATACGGTAACATCTTTCGGATGAAAGAAGAAGGATGGCACGTAACAAGAACAAAATAAGGAGCTGAACGTGAGTCTAACTTGAAGACTCTGGAATAAAGACAAGTGCTGACCGGGAGACAACCCGGAAGAAATTTTTTTTTCTGTTCTGTGTCGAGTCTGTCAGACCTGCAGAAGATGCGGCGCATCTCCATCATAAGATGCGACGCATCACCTGCACTGGTCATATCTTATTTTATTTTCTGCATTTTTATTTTTTTTTTGACTTTAAAACTTTCTGTCAGTATTTTAATGCGGCGCATCCCTGGTTAAGGATGCGACGCATCTTCTATTCTGATTCGTATTTATTCCAGGCTCAATACGGCGTATCTTTTTCCATAAGATATGGCGTATCGACTGACCTGATGATTTACAATTTAATTTTTTTTTTTTTTTTTATGTTTTAATGTTACTAACTACTAATGTATTATGCGAGTTTGAACCTTCTTAACTCAGGTGTGTTAAAGTCTAAATGGTATTATAGATTCCTGCAATTTTTTTGGATACATCATCTATGAAGCTTAAACGTTCTAATCCACAAGAAAGTTGATTTTTGCTCTTATACGAATAATGGAGGATCATACCGAGCAAATCTCAGGGGAGTTTTTCTGTTCTAATTCTTTTATTTTCTAGTTTTTAACCTTTGACACAAACAACGAGGACGTTGTTTAACTTAAGTGGGGGGATTGGAGAATTAGAACACTTATTTGTCCTAAACTTTTTCAAAATATGCTTAAAATGCGTTTAATATATCAAAATTTAAAATTTTTTGGCATGTTTTTGTTTAAAGTCTAAATTACATAACCGCACACATAACTCTATTTTTCAAAAATATTAAAACTTTAGTGTGCTGGTGACTTGTAAACTTTAGAACTTGGCTTGTATACTATTCGAGACCACCATAATAAGTATTATCTATATAATTGGAGTGACTTGTCTAAATTGGTAAATTTCTAGGATTACACCCAAATAGCCTTTATATGTTATGTGATATTAACTAACTACACTGGTTAGTTAACCCCCGTATAAACCCTTTTGTTACTCTCACTTTTAGAGTAAGATACCCCTAGAAAAACCCTCAGAGCCATTCCTTTCGTTTCTTACACCTTTGTTATAATGTTTCGATACACCCTTACACCTTAGCCTACCCTGTAGATTAAAATCCGAGGTTAATTGCTTTAGGCAAAGTGTGTTTCCTTACATTACCTGTGTTCGCGTGCGTAATTCATTATCTTTGGTTAGGTCGGGAAATTGCACAATGCAATTGGTATGAAAGTAAATATTGTATATCTTTTAGTTTATTTTTCGTGTGTTTGCTACTTTCACTATTACAGTTATTACTTAAAGTATGAAGAATATGGAAAAATTATCCGGAAAAATAGTGATAGAAAAGTTGTGAAATTTTACACATATAAAGTTAAAAAAAAAAAAAAAAAAAAAAAAAAAAAAAAAAAAAAAAAAAAAAAAAAAAAAAAATCGAAAAAATAGAAAAGAAAAAGAAAAAGGAAAAGTTGGAAGTTTGTTTTAACCAACTTATGTAAAGTTTTGTATTAAGTGGGAGATATCACCACTATTTGTTGTATATTATATTTATGGATTGAATGGGAGTTGGCCGTTATGGGAACGCCAACTAAGGTTATTCTTTGATTGAGATCTTGTTGAGTATAATTCGTGTCTACCTAAAGCGTGTGTTTCAAGTGTTAAAGCGTGAGTTATTCAATGATATGAGTCTTATTCATGGGATGGTTGGGAAAGTGATTAACCACACTTAGGATTTTAATTTATCTGTTTTGTTTATTTTTCATTTTACACCAATTTGTATCCCAAATATTATCCATACCCTATATCATTCTTCATCCAAACCTTTGATTTATTGAGATTAGGGATTTGAGCAATCTTAAGTATCGTAGTCGTGGATTCGGCTATGTATTTATGATTTTGTCGCCCTTTTTGATATAATATTATTGGTGAAGATTACTTGGTCCTATCTTTAGCCTATTCGAGTTAAGGATTTGAGCAATTGCAAGTATCGTGGTCGTGGATTCGATCATGTATTTGTAATTTTGTCGTCTTTTCTGGAATATGAGATCGATAGAGATTAAAAAGGATGATCAACCCTTAACCAACAAACCCTTTTTACCGCTTTAGACTTGTTATTCCTTGGCTTTAGTGGGGGAGATGCGTATACTTGCCAAGCCTATGATAGAATATTCGTCACGACTAAGCAACTAAACCATTTAGAATTGTTTTACATTAAAAATTATTTTGGTTTCTACTTCGTTAAGTGTTTGGTTGTGTGATTATGACAAAACGAATACGTGCTTAAATATAAAAATAAATCCTAATATCTTTTAGGATACATTTTCGTACAATTAATTCTAAGGTTTACTTGGGGACAAGTAAAGTTCAAGTGGGGGGATATTTGATGAACTCAAATAAGTACATTTTATTATCATCATTTATAATGTTTATTTGACTTGTTTTATTATATTATCTATGAGAATCGATACATTAACGTTTACTTTAGTAATTCTCAGGTAAAAACAAGCATTATGTGAAACTTGGCGATTTTGGACTAATTATGGAGCAAAACAAGCAAGATGTCAAAAGCCTACTGAAATCCAGAAGATCAAGCTCGTTCTACTCCAGATACGCCGCATTATACTTCTAACATACGGCGTATCACTATCAAGTTTTCACAAGTTACAATCCAAGTACATGCGCCGCATACAAAGTCAAGATACGCTGCATCTGAAGACGGTGTACGAATATTCCTGAATATATTAATCTTGGACCCCACGCGAAGTTAAGTCAATGTGCCGCATCTAACAATTCTATGCGCCGCATCGATCCCTCTGACAGAAACTATAAATACCCCAAGGCCAGACGAATTTCGAGACTCTAAGCTTAACTCAGAGACCGAAGACAGAAGAACCCTAGAGCCGAATTCAGACGACCAAGCAGCACAAGACACACCTAAACGAAGATACAAGAGTTGTAAGAAGGTCCTGCATGTATTCAATTCATTAAGTAGTTTTGTTTTATTGTATTAGTACACTTTAATTCATCAGGATTGATGGGCTTGTGTCATGTGACTACGGAAAATCATGCACTCCCCTTAATATTGCTTTCCCATTAATTAAAGTTTATATGTTGATGTCTTTGGTGACTTTTATTAGTGCATTGATAACCTCTGTGTCTAGCTGAGCATTGCTTGGGTCGCCATGCCCCTTCCTCGCCTATTTGTTTTAGCGTCTCTTAAATAAATAGGATAGACATAAGTAATCATTAAGGGTTTACTCGCCGATAAGATTAGAGCCAACGAGAAAGTTTTAATTATATACACTTCATATAAAACTAGCAATAAAACAAGTGACAAGCTACTTAATTATCAGGACAGGTCTTCTTATTGTCTCAAGTATCTATCTGTGTACGTGTGTGCTAATCGCTGATTCGTGCTCATTAGTTTAGTTTTCTATGTAATCATAACCAAACCGTGCCAGTCTCTCAGGCTGAACCCCCTTACGTTAGATTAGGTTGTATAGCTAACTTAGGATATTAAAATACTGATTAGAATAACTAGATAATACGTTCCACTCTTAGTGATCGACACTCTACTTACCATTATATTCATACTGACCGGGTACACTGCTCGTTAAGTATGTGTGTTATTGATAAGTCGGCTAAATATAAATTTAAAACTTGAGTAGGCATTAATACTGCTAAACCGCAACGACACATAACGCACTCCATCAGCTGGTGAGTCAATTGGCTGTTCTAGGAATTGAGATGCCTCAGAAAGATCTCAACTCCAAATTTCTGAGGAGTCTACCTTCTGAACGGGCTATGCATGTAGTTGTATGGAAAAACAAGCCTGATATAGACTCCATGAGCTTAATGGATCTCTATAGCAACTTCAAGATAGTTGAACATGATATTAAGAAGTCTGCTGGATCAAGCTCAAGCTCAAGCTCATGGAATTTGGCCTTTGTATCAACTTCCAGTTCCTCAAGTCCAGATGAAGAAGTGCAAGTTGCTGGAGCAGTTGGTACTGCTAGTACAAACCTTGGTACTGCTAGCACCTCAAGCAGTACTAGTGGACTTTTGAATGATGATACTTATTGTGCTTTCTTGACTACTCAGCACAATGGAAGTATGTTGACTCATTCAGATCTTCATGAGATATATGAAGATTATATTGAAGAGATGGATATCAAGTGGCAGCTCTCTCTTCTCAGCTTAAGAGCTAGGAGATTCTTGAAGAAGACTGGCAAGAAGATTGTCATAAACAGCAATGCTGTTGCAGGGTATGACAAGTCCAAGATTGAGTGCTTCAACTGCCACAAGAAAGGTCATTATTCAAGGGAGTGCAGATTGCCAAGCCAACAAGATGGAAAAAGCAGAGGATATGAAAACAAGTCAAGGGTTGTGGAGGTTACTGATTCAAGCTCGAAAGCCATGGTTGCCATTGATGGCTTAGGATTTGACTGGAGCTACATTGCAGAGGAGGAAGCAGAAGCATCTACAGAGGTTGCTCTCATGGCATTCTCAGATTCTGAGGTACAAGTTTCAAAATGTTCTAAATCTTGTGAAGCTTTAAAAGATCTAGAAACACTTAAGACAAGATATGAGAATCAGAGAAAAGAGTTAGTTGAAACTGCTTTTAGTTTAGCAAATCATAAGAGAGCTTTAGCTGTGTTAGAAGAACAAATTGTTCATTATAAAAATAATGAGTCTAAGTTTTCTGATGATATGATTATTATTAAGAGAGACTTAATGTTTAGAGAGAATGAGATCACTTTGTTAAAACATGAGCTAGAACAGGTTAAGAAAGCTAAGGAGAACATTCAGATGAGTGTAGACACACTAGAATACACATCAAAAGGTGTTCAAAAGATAATTGAGTGTCAGATCCTAAATAAAGCTAAGTCAGGCCTAGGTTATAAGTCAGTTCCACCTCCCTATAGAGGAATTCCAACACCCACAGGCATAGACTTAGAACACACAGGACTCCCTGAATTTCAATTACCTGTGCTTAACTATGGTCCTCAACCCAAGAAGGATGTAGTTGATAAACCTGTGTATGAAAGTGCAAGTGATAAATCACTATCTGAGGACAAGGTGTCTTCTGATAGGTCCTCAGCTAAGGACTCAGATGCTCCAACCATTGAGGAATGGACTTCTGATGATGAGGATGATCAGGCTGTGGTTAAGCCTGTTAGTGCTAAAGTGGAGGAACTAAAAGTTCCAAAGATGGTTAAACCTGAGACTGTTAGGCCTAGATCAAATGCCAAACCTTTTAGACCAACAGTTAGGTATGCAGAAATGTATAGAACCACAAACAAGCCAAGAGGTAACCAAAGGAATTGGAATGACCTCAAATCTCACCAATTAGGGGAGGATTTTGTCTGCTATAGGAAAGCTTGTTACTCTTGTGGTAGCTTTGACCATCTTGCAGATTATTGTGATAAATGGGTATCTGGATATACAAATCATAGGTTGAGCATAGCAAGACCTCAATCTTTTCCAAGGAATGATAGAATGATACCTAGATCAGTTCTTTTAAGGTCTGGACCTAAAGCAGTTCAAACTGCTAGACCAGCAGTTCAGACTGTCAGACCTATGAGACCAATTCACCCAAGGCCAACAGTTCAAGGTGCAAAAATGTTTTCCAAACCAGCACCAAAAACTGTTAATAGACCCTTTCATCACAAAGCAGTTGTAAAAAATCAAGTTTGGAAACCTAAGGTAACAACTACCAAGCCAGCAGTTCCAACTGCTAGCAGAGTAATTGGTACTGGTGTGAATAAAAACACTGCTAAGGGAAACATGGGTAATGGAGTGAATGCATCAGCATGTTGGGTATGGAGACCTATTAAACCCAATGGTGCTAAAATTGTTTTGAAAAGAATGAATTATGTTGATGCTAGAGGAAAGCCTAAGTCTGTTTTGGCTTGGGTTCCACAAGGAAATTAATTTTTCTTTGTAATGTGCATTGTTAGTCATATGCTTTTATATTGTGAGACAAGTTCTTTGTGGCTTGTTTCTTTGTTTTTGGACTAACAATTGCAGGATTGGAGGGAAAACACCAAGGGATTATGAATGCTTGATGTTTTGGACTAAATGGTGTTCTGGAGATTAGTATGTGATCTTTGCATACAACAAATGGTAATTGGTTCACCAAGTCTTATCCACATAAAAACCAACTAGTCCAGAGCAAATGGTTTCTGGTAAAGACTAATCAAATCCGTTGACGGTTGACAATTTACCAAAAACTGTATGGTTATCAGCTCCCCATATCTAAGTGTGAAGAGTTGGCTAGTCTAAAGCAAACGGCTATTGGTAAAGACATATCAAATCCGTTGATAGCTGATAGTTTGCTAAAAACTATGTTTGAGCCATGGTATTTTAAAATTTATTTCAAAAATTCGTACGGCTCAACAAAAATTTTCCAACAGTTGGTACGGTTAGTACAATGTTAGGACGGCTCAACTAGCCGTTGTAAAAATCTGTCAGTAATTAATTTTCTAGCCGTTGGGGTAAAACCGTTATTCTTAAGGTATTTATAGGGATTTTTATAGACGATAATTATCTTTTTACCATAAATTTATTTATTCTCTTTCTAAACATAATTTATCTCATACGCATATTTCGCAAAACCCTAAACAGTACCTATAAATCCCAAGCGACTACATAAAACCTCAATTTCAATTTACAAGATCATTGTATTGCTATAATCTTTCATTTTTCATCACTAAGAATGGCTGGATTGGAATTTGTTAAGCGTCACAACCAGGTTGCGTTCTTAGAGAAAACAGAGCAAGGAGATGGGCCAAAGTTTTATGAGATTGTGGACTTTCTCAACCACTCTCACATAAGGTATGCTCTAACTGTTTCTCCTACTCTTTATGTCTCGCACATCACACAGTTCTGGCAGAATTCATCTGTCTTGACAAGTGATGACGGAGACATAGAAATTCATTCTGAAGTAGATGGTATTAAGTTTGTTGTTACCGAGTCTATAATTAGGAGACATCTTAAATTAAATGACTCAGATGGTATCCACACTATGCTAAATACTGAAATATGGGAAGAACTTACCAAAATGGGGTATGATACATCTGAAAACAAATTAACTTTTCAAAAAGGATGTTTCTCACCTCAATGGAGATTTTTGATACATACTCTTTTAAGTTGTTTAAGTCCTAAAAAGACTGCTTGGGAGCAGTTCAGTAGTAATATTGCTATTGCTCTCATTTGCTTGTCTACAAACAGAGTTTTTAACTTTTCAAAATTTATTTTTGAGGGTATGGCATCAAATGTTGACAGTAAAACAAAGTTTCTAATGTATCCAAGATTTGTTCAAACTCTTTTGAATAAAAAGAAATATTTGCTTACAAAACCAACAGAAACTTTTGCTACGCCAAGCCTTCAATCAAAAGTTTTTCAAAATATGGCTATGGCTAGTAGGCTTTTTCAAGGGGAACCAGTTCCATTGTTTCCTCAAATGCTTCAAACTGAGTTGGGTGAAGGTTCAGCAGTTCCAACTGATCCCCATCACACATCCACTCACGAACTTGAAATAACCCAACCACCACCCATCACTTATAGGAGAAGGTCTAAACCTAGTCTATCTAGGGTTGTGACTAGATCCTTGCCCAAAGATTCACCTCTCCTAGCAGGTCACACAGCTAGAAGTGATGAGGGTAGCTCTTCACAAACTGAATTGATGAAAATATGTACCAAGTTAGTTGACAGAGTAAAGACCTTGGAGGAGGAGCTTAAGAAGAACAATGAGGAGCTGAAATCTCATAAAGCAATGTTTTCCAAAGTCTACACCAAGCTAACTAAAAGGGTGAAGAAGCTTGAAGATCAGTTAAAGAAGAAAAGGGCAAAAGTGATATTGGATGATGATTCTTCTGATGATGATGATTCAGATGGTTCAGAAGGGGATGATGAAAATTCTTCCAAACAGGGGAGGAAATTTGGTAAAGACAAGGATAGATCAGGTTCTCAGGGGAGGCATGATAAAGGTTCAGAACAAGATGAAGGTTTTGGTAATGTTGCAGATATTGGTTCAGGTTCTGGTTATGTTCAAGAAACAGCTGAGACACATAAAGAACTGTTGAAGCAGTTCCAACTGCTGAGACAGAGCATCAAGCAGTTCCAATTGGTGAAACTTCTGCTGAGCCAGTTTATGAAAGAAGAAGAGCTGATAAAGGTAAAAGAGCTATGACACATGAAGAAGAGGAAGCAGCTCAAGAACTTGAAAGGCTTAAGAGATTAAAACCAAAAACTCAAGATCAGATAGATCATGATGCAGAAGTTGCAAGGCAAATGATAGAAGAAGATTTGGCTAATGAAGAAGCTAAACAAGCTCAGATAACTCAAGATGAGGAATTTGCAAGAAAAATGGCTGCTGATGATGTACGAAACATAGCAGAATTCATGGAAAGAACAAGATCTAAAGAGGTAAATCAAGAGGAGTTCAATGAACAGCTACAATATTTGTTGGATTCTGATGTGATTGTAAGAGCTCAAGCTTCAATGGTTCTCAAAGATAAACAGTTGAATGAAGAAGAAAAGACAGAGGAGCTTAAAGAGTTCATACTCAAAAAGAATGAAGTATCAACATGGGAAGATCTGATTCAGAGGATAAGAGAAAGGCAGAAGTCAGGATACAAGATAAAGTTGCCAACAAAGAAGGAACAAGTTGAGTCTATGAAACATTATTTAAAGAACTCAGCAAGTTACACTATGAATGACTTCAAGGGAAAATCTTATGCCATAATTGAAAGGGAATTCTATGAAACTTATGCTATTCTGAACACTCCAAGAAGAGGTTTCAAAACAGGTAAGAAGAGAGAATCAGAAACTATGGAATCAGATGTTGCAAAGAAACAAAAGTCTGAAGAAGAAGGGTTAACAAATGAGAAGATCAGAAGTATGATGATGATTGTTCCAGAATCTTCTTATATCAAACCTTTACAAGTAAAACATCCCATCATTGACTGGGAAGTGTTCACTGATGGAAGAATGAAAGGATGGAAGATAATCAGACTTGGAAATATTTTTGAAAGGTACAAGTTGTTTGAAGATTTACTCAAAGGTTTTGACAGAGAAGATCTTAATCAACTATGGAGCTTAGTAAAAGAGAGATTCAGAGATAAAGATCCTATTGAAGATAAAGATAAAGAATTATGGGTTCAACTGAAGAGAATTTATGAACCAGATGGTGGAGAGTCAATATGGAGATTTCAAGCACAAGTCATGGATGTTACTTGGAAGTTATTTGGAACATGTGGAGTACATAGAGTGTCTACCAAGGATGGAATAGAGATCTATATGCTGGTTGAAAAAGATTATCCACTCAGACCAGGTGTTTTGACAATGATGGTAAGTGTTATGCTAGAAGCTAATGAAGAATCTGAGATGGCTGATATGTTGGTGACAAAGATATTCAACCTTGCAGAAGAAGTGAAAGCTAGATCTAAGAGATTTGCTTGATTGGTGTTTGAAAGAATTTTTATTCATATAAGAGATAAAGCTTAATTTGAAGAAACTTAGTGATTTGGATAGAAATCATAAGTTTAGGGGAGGATTGTTAGGAAATTAAGCTATAGCAGTTAGAACTGTTGAAGATAGCAGTTAGGACTGTTGAAGTTGGAAGTTAGTACTTCTGAAGAGTTTTGAAGACATAAGCAGTTAGGACTGCTAAGTGAAGAAGTTTGTACTATTTATGATTTATGTAATAGATAATTATGGAAAAGATATTGTGAATATCTTATACATTTTAGTTGACAATTATCTTGTAAAGGAATCCTTAGTCTATAAAAGGATTGCCTAGGTTAAAGTTTAGAGATACACATATACGACTTATTTGATAGAGATTCAAGGTTGTAAACCCTAGTGATAGGAGATCACTCGTATTATTTTTTCAATAATATTGAATCGTTGAAGTTCATTATTCTGTGTTCATTCATTGTTACATTCAAATCATACAAAACACAAACACATAAAGTCTTCTAAGTCCTAGCTAGTAAATTCTGCGTGCTAGACTACGTATAATTCTTAGTATCACATCTAACACAAGGCGTGTGTGTAGATCCGGTCAAAACTTCTCGCCTTCATGTCATTCTTGTGCTGTGCTTTTTCTTCATTAGTTACAGGCTTGGTCTGCAGCTTTGTCTCAGTCTTACCTTCAACAACTGTTGTAGTAGTTGTAGGTTTAAACGAATTCCCATCCTCAATAATCTCCCAGAGAGTATAATCTTGTACTTGGAAGAACTGCTAAATCCTTAGTCTCCACATGTCGAACTCATTGGGTTTAAGCATTGGAAGCTTTGCAGCAATATTAGTTGTCTGAGGTGTATCCATGTCCATCTTCTTGAATGCTTTTCCTGGATCTTCTAAATCAAAGTATCAGTAACCTGGCTCTGATACCACTTGACTGGATCTAAACACATGAATTTGTGTTGAGGATACTTTGAATATTACTTAGTAGCACGCGGAATTTACTACCAAGCACTTAGAAGATTTCGTACGTATGTTATCAATGAAACAGTAAACAAGAATGCAATATACTTCAACGATTCAATATTATTACGAATAATACGAGTACTCTTAGATAGTACTAGGGTTTACACCTTGAATCTTAACCAAAACAATAATCTAATCGTATTCAAATATTCATGCATCTATCATAACCTAGGATATCCTTTTATAGACCAAGGATTCCTTTACAAGATAACTATCATTCTAATTCTAGAAGATATACACAAAATCTTTTCTATAATTATCTTTTACAAAGTTATAAACCGTACTAACTTCTTCTTCAACCGTACTAACTGACTTTGTACTGTCAGTTTTTCTTCAAACTCATCAGCAGTACTAACCTCTATACTGAACCGTACTAACTGCTTAAAGCTTAATTCCTAACAAAACCCTTCATGATCCTAACCCTAGATCACTTTTTCTTTTGCGCCCAAAATACACATACACAACACTGTGCTTTGTGCTTCGGTTGAGCTTAAAGGTAATTTTTCCTCTCCGATCCTTTGTCCTTTTGCTCTCATAGTTTCTAGTTCAAGATGAGCATGGCAGCGAAAAGAATTATTAGGGATCACAAATGTACTCTCTCAAAGCAGGCTTTGACGGAATTTCTTGGAAAATACCCCATACCCAGGGAGTTTAAAGTGATTCTTCCAAACGAAAACCAAAATATTTTTGATGCTCCACCTAGGTATGTGGGGCTTTATGTTCATGCATTCACGGAATCCAACTTTAGGATTCCTATTCATCCCTTAATCCTAGAATTCTTACAATATTATCAAGTACATATTTCAAGGTTGAATCCATTTGGCCTAGCCAAGTTGACCACATACATTGTTGTGTGCAAAGCTTATGGCTATGAACTGACTCTGACTGTTCTTAGAGGGTTCATCAACCTTTGCCCGGGTGGTGATTGGATAACCTTGGCCAAGAGATGTGAGTATGATGTGCCTTGTTTAATTGCTAAACCCTTTGCCAATATAAGAAAATGGAAAGGCTTGTTCTTTTATGTACAAAACACGATCATACCTTCAAAATATCCAGCCTTACTAGATAAAGCATTCTGATTTGACGAGAAACGCTTTGATGATCCTTTACCATATCATATAAGGAGCAATCCCCTCTACCAACGTCTGGCACGCCACCCTTTTGATGTTCAAAAATTTTCTGAGCCGGTTCTTTATATGGCGAGCATCATTGATCATTGGGAAGGCTCTCCGATGAAACCTGAGATAATGTGTCAAGGGAAAAGTATGTATATATCTATTTGAATAGAGTAAATAACTTATCTGCTGATATTTATCTTTTTTTCTTTGTTGCTGCAGGAATGGCATTCAGAAATTTTGTTGTTGCCCGTGGTAACAGAGAAGTTAGTTTCATCCCCCAGGATCCAAAAAATGTGACCTATGGAGTAGGCTCTCCATCAATATCAGTTAACGATGAAGAGACCTCACACTTTGTGGAAAATGTGGCAGATTCTGATGATCCCCTTATCAAGGAATTTCAATCGAGGCTCGCACGGTCCTCCGGCATATCAGACAAGAAGAGTAGGAAAGGAAGAGTAGCTATATCTGTGAAAACCCCTCCGAAAAGGAAACTATCTCTTCCAACCCCTTCAACAAGAACGGTTAAACCCAAAAGCTCCCATGCTAAAACCTTCGTACCTACCGCCCTAAAGATTCCCGAAGATCAAACTCCTAGTAAGTGGAAATTTTTCATGCATAATAGATACTATACTTCATACAGCTGACTGTTATATCTTTCGCAGGTTTGCCTGATACGAAGGAGCTTCCGAGCGCCCTTGCATGTCACCAATTGGTTGACAAGATGACACCTCCCAGCTGGAAAGGGATTTTGGACAATATGTCAATGGAAGAACTTTGTAACTTTCATTCTAAGAGCTATGCTACACAGGCTGTTTTGGATAATCATCTTAACTCTTGAACAAGGGAATTGGTGCAAACGGTGGTAGCTGTGAGAGGTAAAATGGATGCTATTTTAGCCAAAGAGAAGGACAGGGATCGTCAGTATGATGAATTGGAAGCTAAGTGCAAAGAAGCATTGGAGGATTTAGAGAAGAATCCAATTGTCCAAGATATGCGAATGAAAATGAATAGTCTCGAGGGACAGTTGAGGGAATCTTGTGAGAGATTGCAGGTAGAGGAGGCTAAGGTGTCTCGATATAGAGCACAGATTACAACACTTAATTCCACATGTGCAGGTCTCGAAGCCGAAAAGGCTAGGTTGGTTGAGCAGGATGTCCAGCTTTGCGAGGAGATTGATGAACTTAAACTCCAATGTGAGAAATTGAAGAAGGATAGAGCTGAGGTGGTCTCGAAGGTTGTTCCTCATATTGCCATGGAATTTTACCATAGTGATGAGGTGGGGGAAGTCATTGGGAGGCTGGTGAACGCGGCCCTTTTCTATGGTACATGTACGACATTAGAAGAAATTGCTCAAACAAAGAAACCTATGGTTTTGTCGGAGATACCTTACTATCTTCCGAATTCTGAGCAAGAGTATAATAATGCTGGCAATGCGTTCACTACAGCAGAATACCCTTTCTTCACCGAAGCAACCAAAGGCCCTTCAGCTTCAGTAGAAGATCTCCTGGCAAGGAAACCGAGGAAGGTTCAGCCCCCCTCTCCAACCAAGAAGACCGCATCCGTGAGGCCTTCGTCCCCATCAAAGAACCCCAATTTCTCAAAGAATGCATGATGGCTGCCATGTTGGCAGTAATTTGGTCTTTAAGGGTGGCATGTACCCTGTTGAACAATTTCTTATGATGCTTTGTTAGGCCTGTGCCTAGCTATTTGAACAATTTATCTTTTGTGTTTCTGGGCTTCGACCCAGATTTTAGACAATTTGTTTTGATGCTTTAATGTTGGCTTATGACTATATGTAGCCTTGTGAATGCCAAGTTAGGGGACTATGTCCCGCTTTTATATCATGCTTATCTTCTCTTACGCTTATATTAAACGTACACATACAACCTAAGGTTATAACCTTATTGTGTGTATTTTGAACCAAGATTTTCTGTAATCGTATAATTTGACTGCGACAGAGGGTCGCGACCCACTCCGTCTTTATCCTTAAGTTGCGAAGGGCTTAGAATACCCTAAGACTTTATAGGAAAGTTAATGTGAATTGTAATGGATGTTATTTTCATACAAGACATGTGTCTTGCTTCATCCTTCGACATTGAAACTTGTAAAGTACTTGGCTGAACAAATCTTTGTTGTAAATAACGAAACAAGAGATTTGAGGGAAATGCGTTATATCATTAAGTGGGTAGGGAGAATTACATCATTTTAAGAAATGAACACTAAGACACCTACCATTAATGCTTCTTTCCCCAAGTGAGAAGAATGCGTTACATGAATTTGAAAAAACAAACTGAGTGCTTTTAATGATAGTAAGTCTTATATGTAAAACTTACGAAGATTGGTACCATTCCAAGTCCTATCCATGACCTCTCCCTTAAGTGTTGCGAGTTTGTAGGCTCCATTTCCGTAGGCTTCTGATATGACGTAGGGTCCTTCCCATGTGGGCCCTAGCTTTCCTTCGTACTCAGCCTTGCTTGCGCTGTTTAACCGAAGGACATATTCACCTGGCTTGAATGTTGACGGTCGAACTCGATTGTTGTAGTACTTTTCAAATTTCTGTTTATAGATAGCCTCTCTGATTGAGGCTATTTCTCTTCTTTCTTCAAGAAGATCGAAGTTTTCCTGAAGCCTTTCTTCATTTGTCTTCTCTTCAAAGTTCACAATGCGTTCTGTTTTGATACTTATTTCAGAGGGTATAACAGCCTCTGTTCTATAAGTGAGGCTAAAAGGAGTCTCCCCATGGCTTGACTTGGGGTGCGTCCTATGTGCCCACAGAACTTGGGGTAGTTCGTCTACCCACCCATGATGGCTTCGTCCCAACCTCTTCTCAATGCCGTTAATAATGTCCCTATTGGTAACTTCAACTTGCCCATTACCCTGAGGATGGTAGACGGAAGTGAATGACTGCTTGATCTTTAGGCCTTCGCAAAAGACCGGGAACACCCCTTCGGCGAACTGCTTTCCATTGTCAGAGATGATAATGTGAGGAACACCAAAACGACATATTATGTGTTCCCACACGAATTTTTCCATATGTCTTCCTGTTACTGATGCCAAAGGCTTTGCTTCAACCCATTTGTTGAAGTAATCGATGGCAACGACCAAGAACTTTACCCCTCTTGGAGCTACTGGTAGGGGTCCTGTGGAAACCGTAAGAGGGGGGTGAATACGTTTCCATTTAAAAACTTAAATATTTCGTATCAAACTCCCGATCAAGTGTGACGTAATATGAAAAGTGTCAACTATGATCATATATCATCTAGGGATGAATAAATTAAACTACAACACAAGCACAATCAACCATGACACATACATAATCAACATAACATAAGCAACTAGCCACACAAGCATAAACGCAATGCAAATATAAACATAAAGCGATAAAAAATAAAATGAAAGTAAAGAGATAAGTAAGAAGGCGCAAACCGGACACGGTGATTTATAGTGCTTCAGTCACGAAGCTCCTCTTCGCCCTACTCCACTCCCCGAGTACCCAACTCGAGAGTTACTTCACTAATCAACAAACTCCCTTCAGGCGGAGAAAACCGTACACGTCGCTTAAATTGTTTTCCGACACTAAGCTAGATGTCGAGTGCTAATCTTAGCTAGCACCAATCTACCACGATCTACCCGATCTATACCGTACACGTCGCTTAACCTATTTCCGACACTAAGCTAGATGTTGAGTGCTAATCTTAGCTAGCACCAATCTACCATGATCTACCCGATCTACCCTTGATCCACATGATCAATCACACAAGCCCAATGGCTTCAAGAGATCTCCAAGATCTCAACACGATCACAATGATCTACTCCCACTTGACTCGATCTACCCGATCTACCCTTGATCCACATGATCAATCACACAAGCCCAATGGCTTCAAGAGATCTTCAATATCTCTTAAGATCACAATGATCTTGACTTACTCTCTCACAAAAGAAAAATAATCTTGATGTATGCTATGATACAATCAAGAGTGTAACAAATGTTACAAGACCTACCAACTCCAACTCTTGTATCTTCTTGGATACCTTGAGTTCTTCTCTTGCAAATGAAGAGGAATGATAACACTTTGTATCTACTTGGATACTTTGTGTTCTTCTCTTGCTAATCCTTAACATCAAGTTACATGTTTGTCATTATTAAAACCGAAGAAACCGTTTAGTTTAAATATCGTAATATTTGCAATAACAATCTCCCCCTTTTTGATGATGACAAATATGTAAACCGTAACACATAGTAAAATGTAAAAGTTACCTGTTTACACTCCCCTTCTCCCCCTTTTGTCAAATCAAAAAGGTAGTTTCCTCGAGCGCTCCCTTGAATTTACTCCCTACTCCCCCTTATTGCACTACTATCCTTTCTCCCCCGAAAGGCGAGCTTGCATCATCCTAGTGAAGCCTTCTATCAACACTTGTGAAGACGACTCCATGCTATGTATTTAAATACTCCCGAGCTCCCCCTAGCTCAATACTCCCCTATGGTGACTTAATCCCCTTGTTTATTTACCTTAGTATCTAGCGGATCCATGGATCAAATTCTTACAAAGGCTTTTCCTACATCAAGGGTTAGCTTCGTGCAGCATAATATATAACAGTATAGGAGCAACATTATAGGGATAGAATACACATAGCAAGACATGCATGGGTTAAACAATGTTAACACGTAAGTGTCACAACCCGACCGAAAACCTAAGGTGTAATTGTTCACTCAATCACACTAATCAAGAATGAGATTCGTTCATTGACTGACGCACTAAATGACTTATTCCAAGTTGTCATTGGGAAGGAAAATTCTAACAAACCTTTTGAACAACATAATCATCTACCTAAGATGATTGATGTTAAGGATAGTTTGTTGATAAGACATACTCTAAATGATTACTATTATGACAAGTCGTACCATAAAGTAGACTCGATAGAGGTTATACCTAAATGATTCCATAAGGTGGGAGAGTGTTGGTTGTGGTGACAACAAGGACAACTTGGGTTATGTGGTTGTAGGGGATAAATAATGGGATGACCCATTAGTGGTTGTGGTGATGGTGATAGTGATAAGGATGATGTGTTAGTGCCAAGTTCAAAAGGTGATGTAGGTGACAAGGTTAGTGTGAGAGCTAAAGGTTGTGGTGATGGTGATGGAGACAAGGATGATGTGTTGGTGCCAAGTCCAAAGAGGTTTGATGGTGATAGGGTTAGTGTGATAGCTAAAGGTTATGGTGGACTTGGTGGAGGTAAGGGTGTAGGAATCCTAAAGGTGAAGGATGATGATGATGTGGTTGGAGATGTTGGTTTTGCCCTTTGAGGAGAGGTGGGAAAGGATGGTTTAGGTTAATATATCGTTTGCACTGACAATGAGATGCATGATATATTTCAAAAGGGAAAAGAAAAAAAGGTGTATGTGATCCTAACAGGATTGTTGGTGGATATCTCTAACGGTGTTAAGGTAACGAAGTTCTAAGTTTCTAGGTTGGATGATCCTAGTTGTGTGTTAGAGATAATTTGGTGCATGAAGGGTTTTATGTGTTTGTGAGGATTGAAGGTTGTTGAACTAACTATCACTTATCCAAAGTGAGGAGTAGTTGTAAGGTTTGAGTGTGATGAGTTGAGGGTTATAGGTTTGAGTGTGATGATCTATGGGTTGAAGGTTCTTAGACTAATTATCACTGTCAAGAGTGAAGTGTAGCTAAAAGGTTTGAGTGGGATTGATATAAGGGTTGAAGGTTGTAAGGTTTGAGTGTGATGATGAATTGAAGGTTGTAAGGTTTAAGTGTGATGATCTATGGGTTAAGGTTCTTAGACTAACTATCACTGTCAAGAGTTAAGTGTAGTTATAAGGGTTGAGTGCGATGATGATGTTGATGTGAGGTTTGAAGGTGAGATGCAAGATAAGTTTGCAATGGTGAGGCCTTATATAGGCAAGAGTTGTGGGATTCGAACTAAAGTTGGTGTGAGAGTCCTATGGTGTAGTGAGGGAATCCTAGGATGTATGTGAGTTTGCAAAATTTTGCAGGTTTGAGGTTAGGGATGCAGGGATCTAAAGGAAACAGTGAAAATTCGTCAAACATAGGCACGGTACCACTAAATACCACACGGTACCATTAAATTTAACGGTACCGTGGCCTATTTAACGGTACCGTGACCTGGAAGTCACGAATTTTCCTATACAGCCTAGTTCTGGGCAGCTAAAGGGAAGTTTCCTAGGGAATAAGAATCACATTTGTGTGTTCTTGAGAGTGTTTAGTGAAAAGCTATAGGAGTGTATTTTCGCTCCCCCTTAATATATGACCATCCGAACAAGATGTAAAAGATAAAAAGGAAAAACAAACGTTAACGAAAGCGATGAGCTTAGTAACGTTATGACAAGTGGTGGATAGCATGCGACAAACTTCACCTTTGAAGTCACGTAGCTCTTCTCAATCATTATGAATATTCATCGAATATTCACATGATGAGGCATGTGATTACTTGGAGATATCCTAAGGGTTAAGAAGATAAAATCTTCAGGGTTGTGAGGTTGGTGATAAGATTCTAGTGGGGATATCTCAACTTATCCTAGCGATTCTTAGTTTGAAGTGTGTGGAAGATGAGTGGGGTACGGAAGCATTGGTAATGTTTAGTACCATGCGGAAGTGGAAGGGAAAAAGGCTAAGGAATCAGATGATAGATAGAATCTATTCTGATAGGAGACGGTTTTGGTTCAAGACTACATCGAGTGGGTTTCGATAGTGGTTTTGAAACAGTGAGAATAAACTGTCTCAGCAGACAACGGTCCGACGGTACCGTTAAGTTTAGCGGTACCGTCCCCTATTTAAGGGTACCGTGACCTGCTGAGGTCAGTTTTGACCCAGAATTATATTTTTGACAAAGAAATTTCACATATGTTGTGATTTTTCTGGACCTTAGATTAAAAGAATTTATACCGAATAAATTCTTTTATGAATGAATCCAACGGGATTAGGTGAACGTTGATCGAGAACGAGAGATGACATTTAATTGCATTTCGCAAATTAAATATACTTTAAATATTTCGGATGAAATATTTAAGTTGTCATTAGAGTTTAAGAGGATTTTACGAATAAGTCTCGCTGATTTAGTGAGATTTTTCGATACGAGGAGAGAATTTATACCTAATAAATTCTTTGAACGGTACTGGACGAGAAGAGATGACTTTTATGTTTCCGAGGAAATACATAGGTAGTCATTAGAGCAATGTGAAAGATGACTTGAGACGGAAATGGTAAGGGGATTCTCGGTTGAGAGGTTTGGTTGATTCATGGTTTTTGATGTGCTTCGCACGTGAGTGTTTCATGGGGTTTTGAAAGATGTAAAGCTAGGCCTATGGTGCTGATTTGCAGCAGGGTTTGGGATCTTAAGACGTGTATATTCACACGTGGATGAAAGGAACTACTAATCACTTATATAGTAACTCGTGAGTCCTTTGTCACCCGAGGGTTGATGTTAGCTTTTAGCTTTGGGATGAGCGTTTTAACATATGTTGTTAAAAGGCTTGAGTATGATGTTTCGGATATGACATTTAACAATTGCGATCGTAAGTTAAACTTACTTGAATATTTCGGATGAAATATTTAAGTTGTCAATCCTACTCCGAGTTCTACTAGGTTTGTATCTAACCTTCCCATGACAAACGGGTGTATTACTTGGAAGAAGGCGAAGTGATGACTGGGGAATTAGGACAACTTCGCAACTACTCTAACTTACAGGTTTTGACACTAGTGTATGACTCTATGACTTCTAAGGGTTCATAGTGATGGGCATACCTAATTCCTAATGTGTCAAAAGAGCATAGTGTGGGTGCAAACTTTACAAGCAAATCATGTAAAATGCACATAAGGAGTAAATGCAAACATCATGCAAAACATGATAATCATTTAGCATTTAAGATCACGAAGACATTTAATCATATCTTACGAGAACATGTTATCATTTTGAAACACATATGTGGGATGCAACCAATCTAGGTTTGCTAAGGAAGATCCTAGTTACTACTTGTTCAAAATGAAATCCTAACGGGAGATAAAGTTCACCTATGTAAACTGTCTCTAGTCAAATGTAGGAATGAAAATTTTTCAAGTTAGAGAATGAGTATGAGACTATCACTAGTGGTGCTCAATTAAGGCTAAACACGACCATTTTTACGGGTTATACCACCAACCCAACTTCTCTCCTGGAAGCAATTCAACCGTTAGGTCAAATTGAATTTCTAGTGCGATAGGTTCTCCAGTAGTCATTCTCATGTTAGAAAATTCAAATTCCTATATGTGCCTATTGAAGTGTAGCAAAGATGATATTAGCTTATTTCGCTAATAGATGGCCTAATATGACTCAATTAACCATACTTTGAAAGTCGGTTAAGAAAATGACATGTCTTACACAACTCCGAACAAAGGCAAGCGAAATGTTTTAATTTCGTGTTTGAGATTTAAAGGTTATTTGATGGAGATGGTGTATTTTATGATCTCTTGGACAGCATCTTTGTTTGTTGAGTTGTTACATGTTATTTTAACATGATTTGGTTTCCTAGAACCAAGAGACACTCTAATGTGATACAATGTAGAATCTACTACATCGTGTGTGTTTCAAGAATGCTCCTTTGCATATCTTGAGTGAGAATCTAGTAAAGGTTACTTACCTCAATAGATCTCATGAGCATTTTATTTGAAATAAGACATACTGTTTATTTCAACAAGTATGCTTTTCTAAGAAGAAACTTATCACTCTTAAGAATGCTTTGTGAAACAAGTATTTTAGTGTATGACCAATTTTACTTGTTTATGCAATGACACATGTAGTATTAGGTTATTATTCAACTCTAATATCCTATATTTGTTAACAAGATGCAATGTACTCTCTTGTAACATAACCATTCATGTTACAAAAGGAATAAGATGCATAGGATATAAGTTATCCTTTGTCAATCTTTTGACAAGAGACATATATGTGATATTCTCAAAGATTGATGACTTACATAATAGTTAATAACATATTTTGTGTGACACTTTTACTAGACATGTGACTTTGAGTGTTGAGTTGTTCATGAGCAAAGTTTACATATGTTGTTTGTTTGCTCGTGTTTGGTTTTTCGGAAATGACCCATTTACTTATTGCATTGCAATGTAAATTACTTGTATATTTCGGATGAAACATCCAAGTTGTCAATCCTACTTGGTTGTGTATTTTATGCATCTTTTAAACATGTTAGTTTAAAGTATGGAACACAACCTTTGGACAAGAAGACTTAACATGGCATCATCAACACAAGTGTGAGTTATGATCCAATGCATATTATTTTCGTCTTTAGAGGACGTCATTATTTTCATAACAATCGAGTGTGATTGAGTATGTAGATTCAAGATAATATGTTTCATCCTGTTTTGATGTTATCTTGAAGCTAAACAAATAATGACTCCAATTTCATGTCCACACTCGAAAACTTGTCAATTAGATTCGATGATGATATCAATCATAATTTGAATAATGAATTGATATGTATTCGAAATCTTTCTTGACCCTCACGATCACTCCTTTTTAAAAATAAAATAAAATTTAAGGAGTGTGTTCCATTTATTCTAATACTAGTCGTATGTATGAGGTTAATGACATATTAAGTTACTACTTTGATATTGTCATTTATTTTTATTTGAGAAAAACTATTTATATTATTAAGTATAATATTCTTAGTTTTTCGACACCTCATTGGTATAAAAATAATTATCTTAACTATTTTTATACAACATACGTAAAATACTAAATGTTTAAAACATTTTGTATGTGTGTTAGATTAATGCAAGTTTAATACATTTTCCTTTACTTAAGTACTGATGTATTAAAATGACCTTTTATCTTGTTTAGACAACCCATGGTCAACAAGACAAAATGATGTAATGTTTTAAAGATCATGTTACGGATTTTATGAAAGTGTTATGCATTTTGGGGTGATATACTTTTTACACTTAAACCTTTGGAAAAATAATTGTGTAAGACAATATCTTTCGACACACATGATCTACCAACTTAGTTTCTATTCCTAAGAAGGTTACTAAACCATTTTAAAAGCTTGCAACAAATGCAAGAAAAATGGTCTATGCCTATATGCAATGCAAACTAATTACTTAATATAGTGCAAGTAATTTAGCATGAGCCTTATAAATGCATAAATCGAAAAGCTATAATAAACAAATAGCAACATGGCATGAAAGACACTTATGCTTATGGATAAAGTTAGCTCAACTAAAGATAGCGATAAGCGTATAAAAGTATTGACTAACAATACTAAGACACAAAGAAAAGCAAATAGTCATTTAGCATAACACACAAAGATACTTATCGTCATTTTGTGTATTAAGTATAACAATGTACACTTAGCTTGACGTTATTTGAAAATGAATTATTTTCCACCCCATTTAAAAATTTGATCAACACCTTGAAATCATGAATGCATCAACGTGTGATGTTCACTTTGTGTTTTGACAAAAAATTTGTGCAATCGGCATGACCGGAAAAGACTCTCTGTTACGAAATAGAGACTCTCATAAATTTTACTTTACAATCACTTTCTAAAATAATTTTTAAGTGAAAGTAGACTCAATTACGTTTAAAACGATAGGTGGCACGACTCCTACGGACTTACGGTTGATTTTATACGAATTTTTGAAAATTACCGAATTCTGAAAAACAGACGACGGTACCGTTAAATTTAGTGGTACCGTCCATATTTAATGGAGCCGTCCGTTATATTTAACGGTGCCGTACGTGTTACTTCAGTTTTTGAACAGAACCAACTTTTATCAATTTAATAAAACCTTCAAGCTAGTATGACAACATATACTTAACAACAAAACTTGTAAGTATTAAGCAACTAAATAATTTTCATATTTTTATCACCTTCATGGGTAATTTGATACATGGATCGTACTCAATTTTGAAAACCATTTGTTTTAAAAATTTGAGCGACGTGGCTCTGGTACCAATTGTGGAAACCGTAGAGGGGGGTGAATACGTTTCCATTTAAAAACTTAAATATTTCGTATCAAACTCCCGATCAAGTGTGACGTAATATGAAAAGTGTCAACTATGATCATATATCATCTAGGGATGAATAAATTAAACTACAACACAAGCACAATCAACCATGACACATACATAATCAACATAACATAAGCAACTAGCCACACAAGCATAAACGCAATGCAAATATAAACATAAAGCGATAAAAAATAAAATGAAAGTAAAGAGATAAGTAAGAAGGCGCAAACTGGACACGGTGATTTATAGTGGTTCGGTCACGAAGCTCCTCTTCGCCCTACTCCACTCCCCGAGTACCCAACTCGAGAGTTACTTCACTAATCAACAAACTCCCTTCAGGCGGAGAAAACCGTACACGTCGCTTAAATTGTTTTCCGACACTAAGCTAGATGTCGAGTGCTAATCTTAGCTAGCACCAATCTACCACGATCTACCCGATCTATACCGTACACGTCGCTTAACCTATTTCCGACACTAAGCTAGATGTCGAGTGTTAATCTTAGCTAGCACCAATCTACCACGATCTACCCGATCTACCCTTGATCCACATGATCAATCACACAAGCCCAATGGCTTCAAGAGATCTCCAAGATCTCAACACGATCACAATGATCTACTCCTACTTAACTCGATCTACCCGATCTACCCTTGATCCACATGATCAATCACACAAGCCCAATGGCTTCAAGAGATCTTCAATATCTCTTAAGATCACAATGATCTTGACTCACTCTCTCACAAAAGAAAAATAATCTTGATGTATGCTATGATACAATCAAGAGTGTAACAAATGTTACAAGACCTAACAACTCCAACTCTTGTATCTTCTTGGATACCTTGAGTTCTTCTCTTACAAATGAAGAGGGATGATAACACTTTGTATCTACTTGGATACTTTGTGTTCTTCTCTTGCTAATCAAGAGGGATGACAACACTTTGTATCTACTTGGATATTTTGTGTTCTTCTCTTGCTAATCAAGAGGGATGACAACACTTTGTATCTACTTGGATACTTTGTGTTCTTCTCTTGCTAATCAAGAGGAATGAAGAGGATCACTTGAATGGATGATTGGATCACTCTTAAACAAACTAGAACTCTCCAAATGATCAAAGAAAGTTATCTAAGTGAGGAGGGATTAGACCAGAGAAAAAGGACTGGAAAAATCAAGTTGGAAGTGTGGAATGGTCCACTATTTATAGGCAAAGAAAAATCTAGCCGTTACGTACGGACGGCTCCGTTAAATACCCGACGGCTCCGTTAAATTTAATGGAGCCGTCCCTATTTAAAGGTGCCGTGGACGCTCCTTCATTTGTCTTTAGTGGGGAAGGTTTATTTGGGAAAGTTAGGAGCTGTTTTGGGGGAAAATTTGACTGTTGGGATTTTCAAACATATTTTTCAAAATAAAACATTTCTTTTTAATTCAAAAATAATTTGTGAAATATATTTTTGAAAAAATGTTTTGTCACATTAAAACTGTGAAGTTTAGAAAAATAAAATCCTTTGATCATTTGTCAAGTAGTAGATTTGTTTGTCCATACCTTGAGTGATTTATGTCGGGATGGAAATCTACGACTTCGTTGAAGCATACTTGAGACGTCGGGAGGTGTTGATGTAAGTATGCATTGATGTTTTGTGTTTACAAGTAACTTGCACATTTTACGTTATGTATTACAAGTTACATGTTTGTCATTATTAAAACCGAAGAAACCGTTTAGTTTAAATATCGTAATATTTGCACTAACGGGTCCAACTATATCAATTCCCCATTGACAGAAGGGCCATGCTGAAGTGACTGAGGTCATGTCTTGCTTAGGCATTCTTGGAACTTTCGAGTGGATCTGACATGCTTCACACTTTTGTATTATCTCTATTGCGTCCCTGTGCATGGACGGCCAATAATATCCGAGCTTCATTACTTTCGAGACAACGGAACGAGGGCCTGCGTGTAGACCGCAGGACCCTTCATGTACCTCACAGATGATGTTCGAAGCTTGCTTTGGTCCCACACAACGAAGCCATGGAGACAAGAAGGATCTCCTATAGAGATTATCCCCAATAAGTCTATATTGGGGGTGTAACACCCCAACCCGGCAAGGGTAAAGATGTCACGTTAATGGTTTCATATCAGATCAAACAAAGCATACTTCAATAGTAATACAATAACTTGTCAAAGGTTACAAATGAAATACTAACATTACAAGGTCAGGAATGAATCAAAACTAAATACTAAGTCTGCAAATGCAATCCTTCTAATGACTTCTACTTCAGAATAACTGTCAAGGTCTTTGATGCGTGGTTTTGTAACCTTACAACAGGTTTTACCTCTCGAGGGATCTCAAGAGGCTTACAACCCCACCAGGCAGTGTACCTGACCGATGTAGTATAGTGTAGTGGTAAGTACGGGGGATTGATCGTTCTCCACAGGGAATAGTGTTCGTTAGGTATGAAAGGCTATTCTAATTAGGTCTAAGGGTTGAGGAAGATTCTTTTTATGTTTTTATAGTTTTTATGAAAGCAAGTAAAATCTCGGGTTTGAAGGAGTGGGCGGAATTAGTTGCTAGTCAACTAACCCAAATTACTACAAATGCAATAAAGTAAATAACAAAAATGAAAATGTGGTGAGAAACTTATGTGTAGAGAAATGTGTTTACTTAGATTTCCTTACTCCCTAGCTATCTTTTACCGGTTAATTAGTGTGTATTAGTTGCGTGGATGACGGGTGTATTCCTTAATACCATTCGTGGGGTGGCGTACTTACTTCCCCAAACTCTACAAGCTCCTACTTCACTCCTATGTCGAGCCGGCTAGGAAGCTCCTAACATGGGATCACTAGAATTCGCTTGTGCATTAAATACAACCATAAAAACCTTTAGTACGCGTTTGGTTCATGTTTCTTAAGACGTTCAAGCAAGTTACCGAATAGGAAGTTAGCCAGTTTTCTTAAGCCTAACATAGATAAACAATCATCCAATACAACTAACAACACACTAACAACCAATAATCAATAGCTAGGTTTCATTAGATCTAAGCAAACACAAGATAAAATTAGCCTAACATGTTAAACAAAAGACAAGCATAAGATAGAATCAAACAACACATAGACATATTGAATGATTAATTGATTACTTATCTTTCAATGAAACATGGAAGATCTCAAGGCTAAAAGCCCTGAAAAAGTAGCTAAAATCGTCTTAGGGTTTTATCCCAAAATTCCACACACTAAGCTCTCCCTTAATGACAAAAAATTAGAAAACTATATATAGATTTTTGGATCTGACGGCGTCACCTTATGCATTGTGACGCCGTCACCTCGCCGCTTTTAGGGTTCCCGGGTGACCTTCTTGACGCCGTCCCTCTTTAGCTCTTCAAAAATCCATTCTGGCCTATCAAGGCTTGACGCCGTCTAAACTTGAACGTGACGCCGTCCCCTTATGATTTAAGCCGTGACGCCCTTGATTTAGTTAAAGCGTGACGCCGTCAGAATTCACATGCTAACTCACTGGCCCGTCATGAGTAAATTTCACATCCAACTTTTCTTGCCAAGGCATGACGCCGTCAAGAGATGATTCTGACGCCGTCAAAGGTAAAAATCAGCCGATTTTGAGACTTTGTCGTATTCTTCACTTTAATGCTCCAAAAACGTCCAAAATGCCTCCTTTTCCAGATTTCTCCTCAAAAGTACCTAAAATGACAAAAGGAACGATTTAGGGCAATATTTGATCAAATAAATACGATTTCGGGCTTAAATGACCCCTTAAAAGCGGTACACTTTTCGCCTCATCAAATACCCTTACACTTGAGATTTGCTTGTCCTCAAGCAAATGCGCTTTTATTCTAATCAAAATACAAGTTAGGGGTCATTTAATGCTAACATAAAAGTAATTACAACAAATAATCGTTCCACTTCAATCATAATAAGCACGGAGATTACATACTAGCACCTCACAAGTAGTGTTTAGATACTCACATCTCTCAAGTGTCATCAAAATAAATCTCATAAATGAAAACGGAAAATATCTCTCACTACCTGTCATAGCAAATAGATTACCATAGGCTTGGGAAAGGATCGAAAACCTCCTCCACTAGGCGTAAGCACCTAAGATAAACTATCAAAGAGGGCTTTTAAATGGGTTATAATTTTAGGTGTAGGGAAAAGGAAAACACGGTTTTGTTGGATAAAGGATATTTTACTGGTGGCGAGTTAAAAATCTTGGTCAATTACATGTACTATACAATGTTGCTAAGCCAAGACTAGACTCGATCTTAAGCTAGAAACGAAATAACAAAATAACTAAAATATAAAACAAACATAAAATGAAACGGGATGGTAGTCCGTATGTTTTTTTTCTATTTTTCATTTTCTCATTTTTTTTGTGTTTTTCATAATTTTTTTTTTTTTTTTTTTTTTTTTTTTTTTTTTTTTTCATACACTCTTGCCCTACCATCCAAAATAATACATCATAGGGGCGTTGCATTCCCCTTACACTTGAATTTTTACATAACTTTACAAATACTAATCTAATGACTCGAATTAAGATAATTGAAAAACTTGGAGTACTTTTAAAACATTTAGCACATATGGGGGTAATAAATGATGTTCTTCCCCATTACTCCATTATACTAGTACTTTACCCATGAGTCCCAATCGTCCCAAAACAATATGTACAAGGATATGACTCGACTTAGCAACCATGTAATCAACTAGATAATTAACTTGGGTTTAAACAAATGTTGTAACAATAATGCACTAAAAATGAGGGCATACAAGGTAGGCTAAGGCGATTTGGGTGTACATTTTAGTGGGGTGTAAACAAATTCTTCCTTTAAGTAAAATGCTTAAAGGTCGAAACGAAAAGATAGGCTCTGAGGGGTGTACTAGGGGTATCGTGTACTAAAAATGAGTACAACGCAAAGGGTGTGGGGAGAATTACTTGACCAATGTAGCCAATGTAATTATAACAAAAACACAGGTGTAAAACAATGGGTTAATCCTAATGCCTCTTATCATGTAGTAAATCTAACTACACGAATGTAGTCTCACTTGTGGCCTTGGAATGGTCCTAACGCAAGTTCTAGAATCTAAGTGCTACCGGTACACACATCATAGCATAAATGCTTTTCCTACCAATTCTAGGGGCGAACCTCACATATTTGGGGTGGAAAATTTTTTAGTGGTACGGCTTTTGTGCTAGTCATATAACTCCTATCCGTGAGACGCTCATTAAGATCAAAGTTTCACTCCTATATGTTGTAAAAAATTTTAAATTTGGCACTAAAATTACCTTAACAAGTATTTCTCTCAGTTTTATTACACATCTACTATTAAACAAACAAAAATCAAGCGCAATTGTATTCTCTAAAATCGTACTTTTACCCTCCCCTTACACTTAAGATGAACATTGTCCCCAATGTTCAAATAACAAGATGTAAAAGCATAAAGTAAAAGAATGAAATCAAATACTCCCCTGATTCGCTCGTTGGATAATGAAATTACACGGTTAAATCTTCTTCCAAAGAGAATGTTGAAGCTCCATGACTAATGCATCGCCATAAGCTTGATTCCATAAACATCTCTTTGTCCAAAATAACCTGTTAAGCCTGAGAAAACAAACACGAAAACCTGCATAACATCGGCGGGATAAAATCTATATATAAGGATATAATGCTTGTGGAATGATAATTTTGCAGATTCCTGGAGATTATAAGTTGGAGATTTAAATAAAAACTTTTCTAAAAACAAAACTTTCAAAAATTTCTGGAAATTAAATCTGACGCCGTCAGGTTATAACCCCTGACGCCGTCAGAAATGACCTGACAAAAATTTTCATTTTAAGTTTCCGGAAAATTTCTGGAAAAACCTTTACCTTACTTCCTGGAAATCCTGCAAAACATCACTATGACTCGATACAAGCATTTGACTCAAACAAACACAAATATGTATGTTAATTTATTATTATTATGATTCATGTTAATTTGTGTTCTAATAAACCGATTTAGATTTCCCTTACACTTAACTTTTGCAAAATACCTTTATATGTAGTTAAGACGAAGTTAAAAACAACATAAAGCATTTTCACAAATTACTTTTGAACATGAATCAATAATGATAAAAATTAAACACACATACGGAAACAAATAAAATCAAACAAACAAATAAATAAACACACAAAGCAAATAAAGCTTGGGTTGCCTCCCAAGAAGCGCTTTTCTTTATTAACGAGTCTTGTAGCTAGACTCAAAGTCACGCTCATCTAGTGTCGCTTATGCTCACGTATCCGAGTGTGAGCCATCTAATTGTTGCCTCATCTTTCTTGTATTCATCATTTAGCTCCAAACATCCATGATAGTATCTCTTATTTTTCTCATGTGGATATTTGAGCCCCTTCCCCTTATCATTCTCACTTAACAAGTCGATAGGCATAATTCTATTGCAAGCTTCAATGGGGTAGTTCTTAAACCTAGGATGTGCTCGGGGCATTTGATAGACAAAATCTTCATCCCCATCCGAGAATGTAATTAACCCGTCCACAAGTTTTTCGTCAAGGTTGGTCAACCTTTTGAAGGGTTCTCCAAAAATGACTTGGGTTAATTTGTCATCGATAAATTCTCCTAAGTTCTCCACAACCATAAAATCCACCACATACACAAAACTTCCTACGAACACGTGTAGTGGCTTAATCCTAGCAACAATGTTATCTCCTTGATATTCAAGCTCATCTACCATGATTTTATTATAATTAGCGCGAGAGATAATGTTCATAGGCAAAGACGAGTTAAGATAAGCATAAAAATCATGATAACCAATTTTACACGGGAATTGCATGTTAAAGAGGCTATCCTTTTCGATCTTAGTCCTAGGGTCAACATACTTAAAGGGATCAATTTCCTCTTTTCCCCATTCCTCGTTAACTACTTCTCCATTATCGATATCCTCATCGGAGTCTGAGTAGTAAAATGGACTAACATAGTCATTCTCATGGTCAGACTCCTCCATCTCAGAATTGTTACCAAAGTGGTGGTCGGGTGAAAGGTTGTTGTTTGCTACTATGGGGGCGGGAACGGGTAGTTGAAAATTTGCACGGCGAAAAACACGAATAACAGGGATCAAATGACCAATGTTACTCATGAGGTAAGTGGAAGGTATCACAAACAAAAGTACAAAGAAATAAGATAGACTAAAGAAAACCTAGAAAAATAAAATAAAAATCTCACTAGAAAGGAATCTAGTGAGTAGACCTAATAGAAATAAAAATTCAACCTAAACAATAACTATTCCCCGGCAGCGGCGCCAAAAACTTGATGCGTGGTTTTGTAACCTTACAACAGGTTTTACCTCTCGAGGGATCTCAAGAGGCTTACAACCCCACCAGGCAGTGTACCTGACCGATGTAGTATAGTGTAGTGGTAAGTACGGGGGATTGATCGTTCTCCACAGGGAATAGTGTTCGTTAGGTGTGAAAGGCTACTCTAATTAGGTCTAAGGGTTGAGGAAGATTCTTTTTATGTTTTTATAGTTTTTATGAAAGCAAGTAAAATCTCGGGTTTGAAGGAGTGGGCGGAATTAGTTGCTAGTCAACTAACCCAAATTACTACAAATGCAATAAAATAAATAACAAAAATGAAAATGTGGTGAGAAACTTATGTGTAGAGAAATGTGTTTACTTAGATTTCCTTACTCCCTAACTATCTTTTACCGGTTAATTAGTGTGTATTAGTCGCGTGGATGACGGGTGTATTCCTTAATACCATTCGTGGGGTGGCGTACTTACTTCCCCAAACTCTACAAGCTCCTACTTCACTCCTATGTCGAGCCGGCTAGGAAGCTCCTAACATGGGATCACTAGAATTCGCTTGTGCATTAAATACAACCATAAAAACCTTTAGTACGCGTTTGGTTCATGTTTCTTAAGACGTTCAAGCAAGTTACCGAATAGGAAGTTAGCCAGTTTTCTTAAGCCTAACATAGATAAACAATCATCCAATACAACTAACAACACACTAACAACCAATAATCAATAGCTAGGTTTCATTAGATCTAAGCAAACACAAGATAAAATTAGCCTAACATGTTAAACAAAAGACAAGCATAAGATAGAATCAAACAACACATAGACATATTGAATGATTAATTGATTACTTATCTTTCAATGAAACATGGAAGATCTCAAGGCTAAAAGCCCTGAAAAAGTAGCTAAAATCGTCTTAGGGTTTTATCCCAAAATTCCACACACTAAGCTCTCCCTTAATGACAAAAAATTAGAAAAACTATATATAGATTTTTGGATCTGACGGCGTCACCTTATGCATTGTGACGCCGTCACCTCGCCGCTTTTAGGGTTCCCGGGTGACCTTCTTGACGCCGTCCCTCTTTAGCTCTTCAAAAATCCATTCTGGCCTATCAAGGCTTGACGCCGTCTAAACTTGAACGTGACGCCGTCCCCTTATGATTTAAGCCGTGACGCCCTTGATTTAGTTAAAGCGTGACGCCATCAGAATTCACATGCTAACTCACTGGCCCGTCATGAGTAAATTTCACATCCAACTTTTCTTGCCAAGGCATGACGCCGTCAAGAGATGATTCTGACGCCGTCAAAGGTAAAAATCAGCCGATTTTGAGACTTTGTCGTATTCTTCACTTTAATGCTCCAAAAACGTCCAAAATGCCTCCTTTTCCAGATTTCTCCTCAAAAGTACCTAAAATGACAAAAGGAACGATTTAGGGCAATATTTGATCAAATAAATACGATTTCGGGCTTAAATGACCCCTTAAAAGCGGTACACTTTTCGCCTCATCAGTCTTCTAAGTCCAAAAGTCTCTTCACTCATACCCAAACCCGTCATCCTGCTTATAACCTGCCGCACACGAAAAGAAAACGTGCGGCTGAGCTTAAAAAGCCCAGTGAACAGATATAACGATAATAAACAGAAATAGAGAAATGTACAGGATAACTGAAACAAAGGTCAAACAGGTGTAGTATGGTTCACGGAATAAGTCAATGAATAAGTATAAGGGAAAGAGAAAGGGATAGTAATCCACCACGAGCCCAGAAACAGATCATATCATATCGTAACCATAATCTTCATAATCATATAGAGGGGAGACCTCTCAGATAATCAGATAATATGAGGGGTGTCCTCATTCTTCAAATGGAGTAGCTAACTCCCAGACATATGTGAAAGGCGTGTATTGCACACAAGCACCAGTCACCAGACAAATCATATCAAAATCATGTTAAATCCACTAAACAGAACAGATCTAGGATGCATCCATACGCCCCCCAGAAACATATATAATCCATAATCAAAGTAAATGCGCATATCATAATCAGAATGGGGACGTGGCGGAACATCACTCTACCGCCCTAGAGTCATGCCATTGGTGCATCAATGACACGGACATGGAACCCCCATGCCTAGTGAAATGGCTCGGGTATCAAACTAAGAGTCAGATATCATATCATAATCAGAGGGTCATATATCAAAGGTCAAATCAGATGGTCCATAACAGATGGTTCATAACAGATATATCAGATGAAATACCAAAGGTCCAAATCAGAGTGTAATCAGAAAGGTTCATAATAAAAGGGATCATAGCAATGGCATCAGATCAGAAACTAACGGATCAGAATATGGAAGATATCATGAGAAACCTTATAAGAAAGGTCAGAATATCTGTACCTTATACCGCAAATGAAAACACAACAGAAAATATCAAGGTCGGAAGCAAACTCCATCTTCAGCGAATCTACACGAATTCATAACTAACTTATTAAAAGCTTATTTAATTCAGGTTACTTATTTAGTCGGCTTTCCCGTTTTAGTAACTTTTCATATTTTAGTAACTTCGGTTTAAAGTTCACAATTGATCAACTTAAGGTTTCATTACTGAGTTTGGGTTCATATAAGTCTAATTATATTATATCATTATAAATGCATTTGAGGGCTTATACACTTTAATGAATCTTAAATGACATAACACACATATGTTCACATATTAAACTCTTGTTTAAATATCACTCCACGACACACCATTTTAACAGCTCAACAAATGAGACCCACGCATGCATGAAACTAGTCCTATATGATCACACTCATACATTTGTTTCACTTATTATACACAGGTCTATATCTCATTATTCATGCATGATTCTATCCTCCTTTTTATATGTATATATAATCCAGTGAGATGCCAAATAGACGGGACAAGGTTAGGGCCAAAATGATTTACATTACGATTATATGCTTTACATGTATTCCCCACTTCATGTATTACCCACTTCATCGATTACCATGCGTACAAAACGAGACACCAAATCCCAACTTATCTTACGTATATATATTTAGATCAAGTTTAATTCCATGCCTCATAATATGCTTTCCATTTCCAAAATTTCATCCGGTTCTATTTTATGCCTTCTTAATTATTGTATATTATCACATGTGACTCATTTTATGTATGATGATATACAAAGAACCCATGCATGACACACGACTTAAAGTTTCTAGTTTTCTTAAGTTCATTAAGCGATCGAACCCATAGCTTATTAGGGTACGTTAACATGTAAAACCTCACATGAAATCACAGCCACGTTAGACCCATAATACACACTCTTTTATCGACACAAGCATTTTATCATTATATGCTACTGTTTTACCAGCTTTCATGTTGTATTTTTAGTGCTCAACAATGACCAACTATTTGGTTCATAAGCTCTCAATAACTTATTCATTAGTAGGTTAAAGCTATACATGTTCGACATATATTTTCTTAAATTCATGTGATCACATGTCTCTTCTTTCGTATACACCATAGATCGACCAAACTATTTTATGTGACAAAACGTATCACTTAACGGAATAAAAACGATTTAGATTTTATATGCGAGTTCGTGTTCATATAATCCATACGAGGCAAACGTTTTAGGCGGATCAAAAAGAATATTAAAATGGATATGGAGAATACCTTATACGAATAAAAGTACAAAAACAAAGATGTAGTCATGCTCGAGCCAAGCTATGCGTATTACAAGACCTTCAACTAACGTCCCACGATCAACAACCCTTCATGCTTAGGCGTATTTCTGATCAAGAATAAGAGTATCGGTGGTTGTTTTGCTAGATGTAGTGTCTGTGTGTTTTGTTTATTTTTGTGGTTGTCGCGCGTATGTATAGAATGGAAACAAAAGAATGAAACGTACCAAACACCAAATAGCAGTCTTGTGTTTTTATTCTCTGGTGGTTTATTGTAGGGGAATAAGAAACGCACCAATGAAATACTAGGAGGAGCGTCTCCCATTTAATTTAGGTAGTAACTTTCCATTTAATGGCTTTGATGATGGATTGGTTATGCTTTGATAATTGGCGTACATTTGCATTGATTGCTCTTGATTCTCATTAGTTATGACTGATAATAATTAGGCTGAATTTATGGGATTGAATGTAAATAAATAAAAGATAATCGGTTGATATAAGACTTAACAAATGTGTGATGGACCTAGAGTTTAGGAAAGTTTTATTTTTTTGTAATATATATTTATTTTAGCCATATCTTAGATTAAATTTTATTAATTGTATTATTATTCATAACGTATAGTTTAGGTTTTTAATTAATCGTATTCATAACTTAGGAAAATTCAGAGTTAGACGTAAAATCAGGAATTCAGAATTTAGGGTTTTACCGGGGGGGCTTGACCCTGACCTTTCGTGCTAGCTTTGGGTCTTCAGGAAGGATACCACTGATCAAGTATTCCCTTATTGGGGTCATCCAATTTGGGCCTTCTTCGGGTATGACATCAGATACTTCGCTTCTTTTTATTGACCTGTCAGCCAATACTTCTACCAAAACTTCCTTCGTCAGATGAGCAAATGCCATCGAAGCTAGCTTGCTCAAGGCATCTGCTTTCTTGTTTTGATTTCTGCGAACATGTGCTATCTCATAGGATTCGAACCCCTGAAGAAGTTCTTTAGCTTTATCCAGATATTGTTTGATGGTGGGCTGCCTTGCTTCGTAGGAGCCCTTGATTTGGTTGGCGACTAGCTGTGAGTCCACAAAAATGGAGAGGTTTCGAACCTCCATCTCCTTTGCAAGTCAAAGACCGGCTAACAAAGCCTCGTACTCAGCTTCATTTTTGGTGGCTTTAAACTCAAAACGTAATGCATAAGTATACTCCTTCCCTTCTGGACTGATCAACATTAGACCTGCTCCCGAACCATCGTAGCTTGAGGCTCCATCTGTGTATAGTTTCCACCCCTCCTTCGTCTTTGGGGGCTTTTCTTTTGGGATTTCCTTGTCTTGGCTAGGTCCGGAGGGTGTTTCAGCAAGAAAGTCTGCAAGTATCTGGCCTTTGACGGAGTTTCGACCCTTGTACTCTATGTCATGCTCCCCCAGTTCGATGGCCCATTTAGCCACTCTACCCGATTTCTCCGGCTTCGCCAATATCTGCTTAATTGGCTTGTCGGTCAATACTGTGATGGGATGAGCTTGGAAATACCTTCGAAGACGCCTTGCGGCATAAACCAAAGCTAAGATCAGCTTTTTCAACTCCGGATAGTTCAATTCGGCCCCTTGCAGGACCCTGCTAACAAAGTAAATCGAGACTTGTTTCTTATCCCTTTCTGCCAAAAGAACAGCACTGATGCTTTCGAAAGATGCCGCAATGTACATGAACAACACTTCGGCTTTGATTGGGGCTGTAAGTGTTGGTAGGATTTCCATAAATTCCTTCAGCTTTTGGAAAGCGGCCTCTGCATCACAACTCCATTAGAATGTCTTTTTATCCGTACACCCCTTGAGTGTTTTGAAAAATGGTAAAGAACGATCTGCCCCATTTCGACAGGAATCTGATGAGTGCTGTGAGCTTCCCATTCAGGCTCTGTACTTTTTTCAATGACTTTGTAGCTTATAGATCAGTGATGGCTTTGACTTTCGAAGGGTTAGCTTTGATCCATTGCTTTGTGATCAGATGCCCCAAGAATTGTCCTTCTTCTACGTCGAAGGAACATTTCTTTGGGTTAAGCTTCATATTGATTGCCCTTAATTGATCGAAGGTTTCTTGAATGTCGAAGAGTATGTCTTCCTTAGTCCTACTTTTTATTACCATGTCATCAACGTAGGCTTCCAGGTTCCTTCCTATTTGCTTGTGGAAGGCTTTGTCTACCAAACATTGATAAGTTGCCCCTGCGTTCTTTAGACCGAAGGGCATTTTCTTGTAGCAATAGACACTCTTTCCTGTGTAGAAGGCTGTCTTCTCCTCATCTTCCTCCGCCATTTGTATTTGGTGATACCCCTCGTAGGCATCAAGAAAACATTTCAAACGGAAACCCGAGAGGGATTCAACCTTCCAATCAATTTCTGGCAGAGGGTAACAGTCCTTCGGGCAAGCTTTGTTGATGTCGGTGAAGTCAACACACATTCGCCACCCTCCGTCACTCTTCTTTACCATAACTGGATTGGCTACCCAGGTTTGGTATTTCACTTCCCTGAGAATTCCTGCTCGTACAAGTTCATCCACCTCTTTGCAAGCGGCTGCGTTCCTTTCTGGTGCCAGGCTTCGTCGCTTCTGCTTAATTGGTTCAATGTGCTTGAACTCATTAAGCTTGTGTTCTATGCCGAAGGGCTTGCCATCGATCATAAGAGTCCGAGGAACCCCCGTCATATCTAAGTACGTCCATGCGAAGATGTCTTTGTTGGCTTTGAGTAGCTTCTCCAAGTCTGCTTTAAAGTTAGCAGGGAGTTGTTTTCCGATTACCACCGTTTGCTCTGGATAGAGCTCATTTACCACAATACGTTCTTCGGCATATGTACAACTTAGAATGGCCTTCGGAGGCTCTTCGGGACTTTCCTTAATCTTTTTTCCAATATCTCCGGTCTTCCCCTGATTGTAACTAGAGAATACGGTTCCTATCCCATAAGGTGTATGGAATTTGACCGCTGCATGTATGGTGGAGACTACGATACCCATCTTTTGCATGGCGGTCCTTCCTATCAATTGGTTTTCAGAAGAATCGGACCTTACGATAGCAAATGTGAGGGTTTCTGTCCTTGCGAGCTTGCCTTCTCCTATTGTAATGTCCAATGGCACTTCTCCCAGAGGCCAAGAATGCTCACCGGAGAACCCTACCAAAGGTATCTTCGAATCAACCCGTTGCGATCTGATCGAAGGCTTGAGCTTAAGAAAACAATGCTCGTATATGATTTCGCAGGAGCTTCCGCAGTCCATGTAGGCTCTGTTTACTTCTCGGTTGAAGACTAGAACTTTGATAACCACTGGATCATTCGAAGGGACTTGGCCTGTAATAGGAGGAAATGTTACCTCCCCTACTTTGCTTACCCCCTGCTCCGTTACCTTTCTTTTTAAGCCGGCTTCGCCCCAACGAACCATGAGTATTGGGGCTTCGAGAGGAGTAGTATCTTTAGCCAATTGAGTGTCGGACATTTTTTCCTTTCCCTTCTTTATACCCTTCACCAGATGTGCCAATTGCCCGGACTTTACAGCCTCTTCTATCTGTTTCTTTAGCTCCCTGCAACTGTTCGTATCATGGCCATAATCTTCATGAAAATGACAATACTTGCTTGTATCCCTGTTTTTACCCTTGCTTGTCATGCGAGGGGGTGCTTCGAAGGCTTTAGCAGCCCTCTCCATAGCAAGTATTTCTTTCGGAGACTTAGTTAAACTTCCCAGCAAACCGTGATTAGGACCTTTGTACGGAGAAAACCTGTCTCTGCCTTTGTTCTTGTTCTTTGCCCCTTCCCACACAGAATGCTTTGAGAATTTGTTGTTGTTGTCTTTGTCAACCGGAGCACCATTAGTAGATACTTCTTTTGCTTCAATCCAAGTATACGTCTTTTCCATTAACCCTTTGTAAGTTGTCGGAAGGTCGGTGGATAAGAATTCCACCAAACTCCGATTTCGAAGACCATGTACGAAACCCGAAATGCGCTGATCTTCATGAAGACCCAAGATCTGTAAAGTTTCATCGGTGTACCTAGTAACGAAGGCCCTTGTGCTTTCGTTTTCTTTTTGTTTGATGTTGTGAACCGTCAGATGGGTCCTAGTAAACTTTTTTGCTGACTGAAGTGTGATCAAAACTTAGCCTTGAGATCATCAAGATTGAAAATGCTGCCAGGCTTTTGCCCATTCCACCAAATACGGGCAGAATCCCTTAGGGTATAAGTAAACATGTGACAGGCCACAGGCATAACCTACTTTTGCATCTTAATAGCCCCTTCGAACAAATGTAGGAAATTGTCTGGATCCCCCTTCCCATCATAAGTCCCAATATGCGAAGGCATTTTCAACCCATCAGGAAATGGGTAATCTTCTATCCACCTAACGAAGGGTGTAGCCGAACCCATATGGTCCGAGTATAGACAATTATAAGGTGGTGCATACATAGGGACAGTATTGTAAGGATTGTTATTTGGGGGCATTCCCATAGGAGTTTGGCTTGGGTAGGACTGATAAGCTGTGTTCATAGCGAAAGAATAACCGTTTCCCATGGCATACGGAGGGTACGCCATAGGATGCCCGAAGGGCATGTTCCCATAAGGTTGAGGGAGACTTGGGTTATTAGGCTGTCCATTTACTGGAGGATATAAACTTTGAGGATAAGACTGAGTTTGAAACGAGGGGTACATACCATTGGGAGGAAGATTTCCTCCCATATTAATTGTATATGGATTGCCTTCTATGCCTGATGCGTGAGAAGGCTGCAACGGAACCCCAGCTTCAGTCCTTCCAAGATGAGCTGCTAACAACGGAGGTAGATTCACCCCCACTTCTTCCCTTCGCTGGCTCCTACCATTGGAGCCTTCCGTGACCACCCCTTCTCTTCTTGTCGGAGCCCTCTCTGGGACTCCTTCGAACCCAACGGACCTTCGGCCTAGCCTTCGACCAACTGGTGACCCAATCCTTAGGGTTGAGAGTGTTGGTCCATGAGTCGGAGGCCTAGGCTCCATTTCCATTTCTTCATTATACTCGTCACTTGAGTATTCCAACTCCCTTCGCATCTCAGCATTCCTAACTTGCCTTTTGCGAGCCCTTAAGAGAGATTCCAACACTTCGTGGTTGGCTTCGACAAAGGCTGGGCTAATAATAGGCTCCGGATTGGCTGATGTCGAAGCATGATGGTTGGGTGTTGTTTCTGGGTGAGAACGTGTTGTGAACGTGGAGGCGGTTATTGGGGGAAGGTTGTTGGAGTCATTGATTGGTATTGGCGCCAAGGTCGAGAAACCCGGTGGGGGAGTATCTTCTCTCCCTTGATCCATGCCGGAATAATAGTGAAAGTAGTTGGTTGGTTATAAGCTTGGAAATAACGAGAGCAATTGTAGCGGTCCCACGGATGGCGCCACTGATTGTACAATAAATTGCACAACCAGGCCTTCGATGATGATCAAAGGATTTATGGGGTGTTGAAGTTGCGCCAAGCTTGTCTTTAACCTGAAATAAGAAATACTAAAACACTACGTTAAGTGATTGCGCAGGGGATGGACCCTGCGAACCACCTCCGGCGTGCGAGTAAGTATGTGTAATGGTAAGTTTGTAGTAAGTTGAGAGAGTTAAGTTGGAGTTCAGTTAACATTACCATGATTCTGGCCCGTCTAAGCTATTTATAGGGGAGAAATAGGCCTTAGAGGGCGGTTGCACTTGATTCGGAGATCATGGGGGCGTCCCATGATTTGTGGTAACCGCTAGGGCTTTGTAGCCCACGATCTCTGTTTTGGCAGGAAAGCCTAAAGGAAGAGGAGACGTGGGTATGACCAGGTCAAGGTAGCTCTCCATTGTAGTTCCTTAGTAGGAGATACCCCGAAGGGCTTAAGGCTTCGATTGGCGGATTCCCACATGGTAACCACTTCACAGATAAATGGTTTTACGCCAATGAAACGTGTTAAGAGATTAACCTGGGCCTCCGAAAAGAGGGCTTCGCACAGGCTCGAAGGGGAGTCCTTCGACCCGTTCGGAGGGTACATCATCAAATACCAATAATGAAATTAGGAAGAAGTCACCTATAATTGGAATTGGAAACTGCAATTAAAGAAACACAAATGAATAAAAATATAAATCTTTTAACAGCTTATACAACATTTGATAATCATTTTTACTAAATAAAAATATATTAGGATATTCCTATAGAATAACATAAACTTCAGAAGACATCAATAATCTTTAAACCCTAACCTTATTTACAACAAAAATAACATAAACTTCAGAAGACATTAACAATGTTCAATACCAAGAATGAAGTTAGGATGTTGTTATGTGGCAAAAAAGAGTGGAATGTTATGTGGCAAAACAGAGGTCACGTGCATGGCACGTGACAAGTCAAAACCCAACCAACATTACAACTGTATTTCCTGCCCTTTTCTATTTCTTTAAATACTTCACTTCTCTTCATTTTGAAAACACTTTTGGATGATTGATTCTCTCTGTAGTCTTGTAACAACCACATTGATCAATAACAAATCCCAATTAATCATTTTACTTCGAGTTGCTTTCTTGGTTAGTAATTCTTGTATTTGATTGATTAATCTTCAACCTTGCTTCACATGATTCCGAACGTAGTTTTCAGAGAAAAACTAGAGGTCGTGACTATTATCTCGAAGATGAGAGAAGGAAGGTTGAGGTGGTTCGGTCATGTCAGGGGAAGGCCACAATCAGCGCCAGTAAGAAGACTCGAAGCGCTAGTAGTAGATGGTGTGAGAAAGAGGGTGTTAGAAATGAAGCTAAGTGATATTTACGTGAATTGGAGTAGACAACTAGTATGCGTATAACGCTGGGACTGCTAATGTAATATTGGAATAGTTATCATGAGTAAGGCCTATAAAATTCCCTCAAGTCTCCACTTGAGGGGTGTGAGAGTGTAACCTTATCTTCCATATCAATAATATCTTGGTTTTCCTCTCCACCTTCTCTCTACTTTCTCTCTCTAAAACTATCATGGATCTAATCTATTTTGATCAACCTCGACCTCCTGATCTTGTATCTTGATTATTACAATTGGCATCAGGGGCGAATCGTGGTGTTTTGAGGTGAAAAAAAGTGATTTTTGGTGTCTCGTTACTGTTCATCAGAAAAGGTTGTCGAGTTTCACAAGTTCTATCGAGTTTCTGTCATTTTCTTTCGAGTTTGAAAGTTTCTGGCTAGAATCTATCGAGTTTGTGGAATTCTATCGAGTTTCTGGAATTTTATCGAGTTTCTGATGAATTTTATCGAGTTTCTGATGAATTCTATCGAGTTTGTGGAATTCTATCGAGTTTCTGATGAATTTTATCGAGTTTGTGGAATTCTATCGAGTTTCTGATGAATTCTATCGAGTTTGGATGAATTCTATCGAGTTTGGTTGAACTCTATCGAGTTTGTGACTAGTTATCGACTTTGTGACACTTATCGAGTTTGTGACAAGTTATCGACTTTGTGACAACTTATCAAGTTTGTAACCAAGTTATCGACTTTGTGACTAAAGATTCCGAGTTGAACTAGCTACAAAAGACCTCGAGTATGCCAACAAAAAAAATGGCGGGAAAAAAAAAAAAAAAAAAGTTTTTTGGCGGGAAAATTTGAGTAAAATTTAATTTTTATGAGCGATTAAACGTTCAATTTTTATGCTAAATTCAAATTCTGATACAATGGTGAAAATTTTGGCCCAAAATTCAAATTTTTAGGTCAAAATTCGAATTTTTTGGGTAAAATTTGGCGTAAAAATTTCTAAAACTCAAATTTTTCCAGTATCCTTAGTATTGCATTTTATGGCATATTTCAAACTCGCTCATCACCAAAATCACAAATAATATTATTGGCCTACACCTTCAAAACCACCACGTATAGCTTAAAAGATCCTGATCAAGAATCAATCAAATGACAATGGCTAAATTTTGAACGTTATCAAAATGTGACTACGGGGATTATTTGTTTATTACTTATTTGAGCTTGAAGTGGGATTTCACGGATGCGTGTACTTAGTATCTTGAAGATATCGGGGTTGGTTGGATGCATGATTCTTCGAGATCCTTGTTCGAGCTTTTAACCGTTAGAATGATTACGAGCTGAGTTATCTAGTTATACCTGATGTAAGGAGTTACGTTGTTGTGCTCACAATGTATAGCTATCACTTTAAAGGAGTTACGTTGTAGTGCTCAAGTGTCACAAAAAGCTGTGGATAATTCGAGAGAAGTTCATATACAATTAAGGATGGTTGGATGGGTATATGATTCTACCTTTATTGAAATTCTCAGTATTGGTTCTTAGTCACACAATAGTGCAAGTTTAAGTCACAAGTTCAGGTTACTTTACTTCATTCTCAAGTTTGTCATATCGGGTTGTCTCCATACGTGGTCATTTACTATTAGCCAGAGGAAGAGAAAAGAGGTTTGATAAGAGGTTGATCTGAAGAGAATTGTAGAGAGAATAGTTATCGACATCCACTCATGGGGTATTGATTTGTATGTTGCTTTCAGTTGATATGCTTATGTACACATATGTAGGATGAGTCTGAAAGATCGTCATCATCCTGGAGGGAGAAATGTGTACATCGGGGCTTTTATTGAAGAACTGGAAGCATTCTAAGTGAGTTGAAGATGTCGATATGATGCTCCCCAAACAAACCTGTGAAGAAGTTACAGATTATCAGTCTATGATCTATTTTCCGCTGTGCAAGAGACTGAAGATAATTTGGGCAGAATTCATAGAAACTTCTTCTACAAGCATCAGAGCTATATCAAACGGGTTGTCAATTTGGGAGGGAGCATGTAAAAGAAAAGGGCTTACTAATTAGGAGGGAGTAATAACCCAATTAAATCATTACATTGATTCTGCAAGTAATTCAAGCAAGCTGAGAAAGATACAAGAAGATCAAGAGCTGTGAAGACATCCTCAGAGGAAACTGCTCTACTTCAGCATTGTATTCATCATTGTTATGTACTTGTTAGGAATCATTGTAACCAATTCACGTATATCTCCAGCTGGAAGGAGATTGTTAGAAATGAAGTTGAGCGATATTTACGTGAATTGGAGTAGACAACTAGTATGCGTATAACGCAGGGACTGCTAATGTAATATTGGAATAGTTGTCATGAGTGTAACCTTATCTTCCATATCAATAATATCTTGGTTTTCCTCTCCACCTTCTCTCTACTTTCTCTCTCTAAAACTATCATGGATCTAATCTATTTTGATCAACCTCGACCTCCTGATCTTGTATCTTGATTATTACAGAGGGGTAGACCCAAACTCAGGTGGGAGGATAGACTTAAGCTCGACATGGAGGAGCTTCTCTTGTCAGAGGACATGACCTCAGATAGGAAGGCGTGGAGAGATAGAATTAGGATCTGCGGGTAGTGCAGGCTCGGTTCGTGGGTTTAGGTAGTTTTGGCGGTAGGTTTTAGGCGGCTCTTTGTTGCCTTGCCCCTTATGTTTTGGTTTTCGGTGTCCCCTTTTTGCCTTAGGTTAGGCCACGTGCGTTGACCTGCTTTGCCTTAGCTCTAGGCCCCGTGCGTTGCCTTAGCTTTTGGTTGTTGGTTTTCTTTGCCTTAGCTTTAGGCCCAGTTTGTTGCCCTGCTTTGCTCTGTGTTGCTCCCTTTTGGTTTTCTAGCTTATCTCAGTGCTTTGGTTCTTTGTTTTGTGTATGTTTTTGTTTGCGTATTTGCTTGTGTGCTTCTTTGCTTGTGCTTTTGCCGGTGCCCCTTGCCTCTTTGCTTTTTTTTTCGGGTCCCTTGTTTTGTTTCTGCTATGTTTGCGTGTCTGCATGCTTTCCCTGCTTTCTTTTGCCTGCTTTGTGCATATTGTTCTCTGGCTACTGCTCTCTTTTCTTTGCTCTCTCACCCGCACACCAGCACTTGTCGGAGGTCTCATTGGAAGCAGTCTCTCTACCTCCGGGTTTATCCTGGGGTAAGGGTACGATCTGTCTACATCCTACCTCCCCCATACCCTGCCCCTACGGGATTGGGTTTTGTTGTTGTTGTTGTTGTTGTTGTTTCATAGATTCTGGATTAAGTACGTTTCAGGTGTCGAAGTTTTGGATATGCGATTCCGCTGGATGACTCGAGAAAAAAAATGGGGCGGTGCAAAAGAGACCGGCATAACATAAAACGACTCATCATTATCCCTTTGGTTCACGGACGGGTCACAAATAATTGGGCTAAAAACCTAAGAACTTGGGCCAGATAATGGAACGTATTGGGCTAAAAGAATAATAATATTTTATGCAAGATTCCCCGAATATACCTTAGGGAATTGATTTATATATACTCTATAATAGATTAAAACCCTACGTCGGTGCTGATTATTATATTTACGGTTGGGATTATAAAATTAACTTCTGTAAGCCCCCAAACGTTAGCCAAAAAAAATTGCGGCCTGCTTGGCCCATTTTCTTTTCGCTGTTTTTTGTGCACCGCCTCCCACACACATCTGGATAAACTTATCTCTGAAAATACCGCCTCCCATTGCACATAGAGAAAGCTATTCTCTTATCTTCGCGGAAAAAAAAGATCCCAACCATCTCCGATTCGTATGGTGTTGAACATGTACAAGATTCATCAAATCTACAGGTCAAAAAAATCTGTTAATACAAATATCGTCCCAAAAACATTATTTATATTTTATGATCTTTACTTAGTTTTGTTAATGACAAATACAAGTTATATCTTTTAGCAAATCATAAATACAAGTTAAAGTCTTTTTAGAACACATTTACATTTCACAAGATCACTAGAATTTATATTTTATACATTTACATGTTTATTTTCTAAAATGAAAACTTTATTTTTCAAAAGTTAGGATGACATCATGGCATGCATCATGTACACAATCTTGGTAAGATTTTGTGATATTTTGTTTAGATCTTCAAGCCAAAGAGTTGACATTTGAAGATATGGAAAGATATGGCAAGATTTGGAAAGATTTGGAAATCTATTAGCTGTCCTGCACTGGCGGATCCAAGTGCATACAAGGACGGATCCAAATTTTGGGATCCGCCGGATCCGCCAGCTGTTCACTCAGTTTGCCTATAAATAGCAAGCTGATCATTTGGAACAAATCATCACTCATATAGCTTAAATACATACTCATTCATTTACTAACCCATATCATTCATTCATTCATTTGATCTTTCCTTTTGTAGCAAAGGGATCAAGCATACAAGGATCAACGTTCTGTCGTTATCCGTTTAGCTTAGCCACTGTGTGATCTTGTACTAGTTTGCATATCATTGTTTGTATCATTTATATCAGTAGAGTGAGGTTAGTGTTTTAGTCCTTAAAACACAAAGAGTGTTGGGAGTGGTTGTACCCTTGTGAAAGAACCAACGAGAGTGGTTGTACCCTTGTAAAGAACTCGGTGTTTAGCTTAGTACCGGAAAAAGAAGTAAGCGACGTGTAAAGGTTTTCTCCACCTAGAAGGGAGCTTGTTTCTTAGTGAAGAAAAACTCTCGAGTTAGAGGCTCGAGGAGTGGAGTAGGGCAAGGAAGAGAGTCCTTGTAGCCGAACCACTATAAACAACTGTGTTGTGTGGTTTGATCTTTCCTCTCTTTACTTATTTACTTATATTACTTGTTTGTGTGCTTGATTGTTTACTTTACTTTGAAATCACGATAAGTCACAAAGCGAATTAATTTTAAACGGTAAAACTATTCAACCCCCTTCTAGTTTTCCACAATTGGTACCAGAGCAGGTTACTCAAGATTTTCAAAATATATTGTATTTTTAAAACTTGAAACGATAAATGGATTTTGAAAACTTTAAAGAAGGGCAATCTATGCAAAGACCACCACTATTTGAACCAAATTGTTTCATATATTGGAAAAATCGCTTTGATACATATGTGAAGTCAAAGGACAAAGATCTGTGGTATATTATTGTAGAGGGTGATTACAAGCTCATAAGTAATGATATTTCAGGTGGTCGGGATGCAGGTACTTCTTTTATTCGTCACAGTGATGAACAAAAGAGGTTGATTGCCAAAAATAATGAAGCCAAAATGATGCTTTACAATGCCTTACCTAAGAAAGAATATGAAAGAGTTTTTATGTGTAAAATGGCTAAAGACATTTGGCAATCACTAATTATCACTCATCAAGGGAACTCACAAGTCAAAGATAAAAAAATTGATCTTCTTGTTCAACAATATGAACAATTTGTTATCTCTGAAGATGAGACCATTGATAGTGCGTTTGCTAGGTTTAATACTATTATTACATCTCTTAAAGCACTTGACGAATCTTTTTCTAGTTAGAATTTTGTCAGGAAATTTCTAAGAGCACTCCACCCAAAGTGGAGAGCAAAGGTGACAGCTATTGAAGAATCTAAGGATCTCTCAAGTATGACACTGGACGAGCTCATAGGAAACCTCAAAGTTCACGAAATGGTGATGGAAAAAGACACAGAAATAGTTAAAGGCAAGAAGGAGAAAATGAAGTCCATTGCCTTGAAAGCTAAATTTGAGTCAAGTGATGAAGAGTCTTGTTCTAGTAGCGAAGACGAAGAATATGCCATGGCCGTAAGAGATTTCAAGAAATTCTTCAGGAGACAAGGAAAGTTCGTTAGACCACCTCGTGAAGAAAAGAAATCCTTCCGAAAAGACCGTGATGATAGGAAAGGAAAAGTAGACAGAAAGTGTTATAGGTGTGGTGATTCTAGTCACTTAATAGGAGAATGTCCTAAGCCTCCAAAGAACAAGTCTCAAATAGCCTTTGTCTGTGGAGCTTTGAGTGATAGTGAAGGAGATGATGACGAGCCTAAGAACGACGAAGTTGCTCTCATGGCTCACGACACAGAAGAGGTACATTCTGACTCATCATACTCTTCTATAGATGATGAAACCTTAGAAGTAGAATATAACAAACTGTGTGATATAACTTTAAAAATCATTAACAAAAATAAGTTCTTAAAAACCAAAACGACACTTTTAGAAAACGAAGTTTATTGGCTTAAAGAAAAGGAGATACGGATGGAAAAAGGTAAAAATGCTAAAGAAACGTGTGTGTTGTAACACCCCAACCCGTCAAGGGTAAAGATGTCACGCAAATGGTTTCATATCAGATATAACAAAGCATACATTCAAAAGTAATACAAAGATTCTCAAAGGTTACAGAAGAAATACTGAAATTACAAGGTTACAAAAGCGAATACAAATTCTAACAATGTAGTAACTTCCAATCGTCTCTAGGCCAAAATAATTATCAAGTCTTCTAAGTCCAAAAGTCTCTTCACTCATACCCATCTTCCAACTAAAACCTGCCGCACACGAAAAGAAAACGTGCGGCTGAGCTTACAAAGCTCAGTGAACAGATACATAATACAAGCAAAGATAACGAAACAGAATATAGTGAAGTACAGGGAATGTCATAAGGTATAATCAAAGCAAAAGAGTAATAAAGGAAATATAGGATAGTCATCTACCGCGAGCCCATAAACTCAAAGTCATAATCTCGACATCATAGTCTCAAAGCCATAATCTCACAATCAGAGGGGATACCTCTCAGGCAACCAGATAATATGAGGGGTGTCCTCATGTATCATAATAGTGGAGTGATCAGCTCCCAAGGGTGTGAAAGGCATGTATTGCACACAGTACCAGTCACCTCAAAGTCATAACTCAAAGTCATAGTTAAATCCACTAAACATACAAATCTAGGATTGCAACCCATACGCCCCCAAACTCAAAGTCATCCCAAAATCATAGTAGCCATGGCAGATAATCATAAAAGGGACGGTGTGAGAAATCACTCCCCCACACGGGAGTCATGCCAGTGGTGCATCACGGACATGGCCAGGTTACCTTCCTGGCTAGGTAACATAAAATGGCTCGGGTATCAAACTAAGAGTCAGGTCTCAAAGTCATCACAAAAGATCATATATCAAAAGGTGCATCTCAAAGTCATATCACAAGGTCCATAGAAAAAGGTTCATATCGAATAGTTCATAATAGAGTGGTTCACCAAGGTCTTCCAAAGTTCATATCATAGTTTTAAAAAACAAAGGGAATCATAATTAAAGTTCAAAGTCTGTATCAAAGGGTCCATCTTCAAAGTCTTTATTCAACAGATTCATTTTAGAAAGCTTAATCAAGGTATTTAATTAAAATGGTCTTTAAATTGGTTTCATAAAGATAATCATTAAAATAGTCTTCGTAAAAGATAGTTCAAAACAAGTAGTTCAAAACCTTAGTTTAGTAAACCATTTCGAAATCTTAGTTTCTCACAAGGATAGTTCAGAACTTTAGAGCAACTTGGCAAAGGCATAGGTCAGATAAACGAAGATCAGATCATAATCAAGAGGAATATCAAAGGTTCACTCAAAGGGAACATAGCAATGGCTTGGGAAATCTTAACTGAATCATAACTCAAAATCAATGTATAGAATATCAGAACCCTTACTGAAAAAGGGCAGAGTATCTGTACCTTATGGCGAAAGCACAAACAGAAACAAAGCACAGGAATAAGGGAATAGCTCAAAGTCTCTCCTTCTTCACACCTAAAGGAGTAGAAGGGGATTACAATCATTCTTACTTAACTGTCTTTCCATTTTAAGTAACTTTCCCTTTTTAGTACTATGGAGTAACATAACTTAGTTAGATCATCATTAAATGGAAATAAGGTATCTTTGATCAGATTTACACATTTGGTCCTTAGGGTTTCACAATTTACACTTAACACCCCTTTATTACAAAAGTTACACTTTAAACCTTTAAATATTCATAATTGCACATTAAACCCTCAATTTCCCAATTTTACACAATGTACACTTATTTTAACATGATATACGAATGTACCCTTAAATATTCATAATTTACACATCAAGTCCCTCAAGTTATCGAAGTTACATATTTAGCCCTTTAATTTACAATTTCAACCTTTAATTATTAATAATTACATATTAAGCCATTAAATTACCAAAATTACACATAACCCCCTGAATATATTTTATTACTCAAATCAACCTTAAGTTTCCAGAAATTACATTTTTAGTCCCTCCATTTAATTATTAAACAATTCAAATTATACTTTATTTAATTAACAAAATAAACCTTTTAAATACAAAATTAACACATGAGACCCTTATAAAATATTTTCTGTATTTTTACCCAGATCCAAGACACCTTACAAAAATATCCCATAGGTTTCATAATTTACAAAACACCCCCTCTACTTTTAAAAACACAAATCGTATACCTTTTATTTACGCAAACTAAGCCCTAAATTCTCCCATCATATCCAATCATTGAAACATCCTTAAAAACACATTAAATGACCAGATCTAATCTAAGAAACCCTAACCCTAGCTTCCTCGATTTATTTTCCCTTTTATTCTTATTTTCCAAAAATCCGGTTTGTAAAATAATTAGCCACGACTTACATGGGCTTCAAAAATTCGAATGGGCATTTTTCTGAGATCATATGATGCCTAAGGAACCCAGGAAAAATAAATTAGATACCCAGAAAATTCGTTTTCTATATATTAGAATTTACACCCTTTTTAATGATTTAAATCCAAAACAATTAACACAAGTCTCCATAATTCGAATTAGCATTTTTCCCAGCTTATACCATGATCAAGTAACTCATAAAAATTAGCAAGGAAACCCAGAAAAATCGTTTATCATGTTTTCCATAATTAATCCATTTTACACATTTTAAATCCATTCGACCACCTAAACCTTGCATGACTTGATTCCAACATTTTTCACAGATCATATATGATATACTAAGTGTAAGAAAAATACTAGATCAATTATTTAACCTATGGAAATCGTTTTTAGAATTATACCTCACGGATTGAGTTTTCGACAAGAATTAAATGTAGCGACCAAACGAAAGCTTCCCACAACCCATACCAATTTTTCTTAGCTTCCTTAGAACGTGTACAACACCAGAAAAATGAGCTTGGAACTCCAGAAATTCGGATGAACAAGGAGAGAAATTGTTTGTGTGTTTTTAATTTTCGGTTTAGGGTTTATGGAGGAAATAAATGTGTTTGTTATATAAAATAGGAAAGGGCCGAGTCTTAGGGGTGGGGATTGACCCAAAAACGGCCCAAGATCATTACACAATCAATTTCATTCAATTTGCATTCAAAATTCTTAATTTAGTATAATTATGTGGTTTTTAAAAACAAATTAATATAACATAATAACTAATTAGTTATTTTCGGTCCAAAGTTGTGTGTAAAGTGCTCATGGTAATTTTTTGTACATTATAAAATGTGAAATGTAGTAGCCAAAATTAATTTACTTCATATCTTGATCATTACCAGAAGTTTGGGATTGATTCGGTACTTTATAATCTTTTTATTATTTTTTTTTAATTCATAGGGGCATTTTTGTCTTTTACCATGCTTTCAAATTTTTGGGTTTTACATGTGTCGTGTCAGGAACTTAAATTAGAACTAGAAACATTAAAAACCACACAGGAAGATCTCATCAAACAAAATTCCAAATTTAAAAAGTTTGATAAAAACATAAGTTGTGCAGATGAGATAATGAAGATACAAAAACTACCTCATGATAAAACCGGACTAGGTTTTATGAAACTCGAAACTTTAAGTGACTTTAAGAAACAAACTGTGAAAGAAAAAGAAACTGTTCCAACTAAGTCAAAAGCCCACGGATCCGATGGATCCAAAGTTTTGGATCCGCCAGTAGTAACAAAAGGATCCGCCGGTACAAGTTGTGAACAGAAGGTTCTAAAAACTGACCGTACTGAATTCGTTAGAGTCACTAGAAAACCTAGTACTAGTATAACTAATAACAAACAAAAACCAGCAGTTTCTATAGGAAGAGGTCAAGCTAGAAACGAGTATAGAGTTAAAACGGTTCAACAGAAACCTCAAACTAGCTTTCCCAAACACCCCTTTCCAAAAAGTAATGTTAATCCACAACATATTTACCAAAGTAATTAGAACCAAAACATGTCAAGAAACTTTCATGGTCCTAATTACATGTCGTGGAACAATTGTCCACCATTTCCTTACATGAACCATGATAATGTCATGTTTAACCCAAACGGACCCATGAGATATTGGGGACCAAACGCTTGAGTTTTTCTTGAACATAGGTATGCTTAAAAGTGGAATTAGAACCGGATGAGTGGATCAAAGATAGTGGGTGCTCAAGGCACATGACGAGAAACAAAAGCCTTTTCTTAACCTACCAAGTGTACGACGGAGGTAATGTCACATTCGGTAGCAAACTTAAAAGTAAAATCATCGGAAAAGGTACGATCTCTCATGACTCTCTATCTCTATTTGTGGAAAACTAGAAGGGGGGTTGAATAGTTTTAACCGTTTTTCAAGTTTTATTTGCTTTGTTACTATATGTTAATTCAAAGGAAACAATCACAAATAAATAATCACACAATTTAAACCAAAGATAAAGAGAGGAAAGATCAAACCACACAACACTGTTGCTTATAGTGGTTCGGCTACAAGGACTCTCTTCCTTGCCCTACTCCACTCCCCGAGCTTCCAACTCGAGAGTTTATCTTTCACTAAGAAACAAACTCCTTTTCTAGGCGGAGAAAACCTTTACACGTCGCTTACTTCCTTTTCTGGTACTAAGCTGAACACCGGGTTCTTTCACAAGGTAGAACCAACCTGACGTCGCCTATTTACTTTACCGACACTAAGCTAGATGTCGAGTTCTTTACAAGGGTACAACTACTCCCTACACTCTTTGTGCTTTGAGGACTAAAGCACTAACCACACTTACTGATTACAAATGATAGATATGATGTGTGAAACAAACTACAATATCACACAGTAATGCAACTAAAGGATTACGGTTCTGTAGATCCTTGAAAGCTTGATCTCTCTTCTACAAAATGAAAGATCAAAATGAAATGCAACTATGAATGATGTTAGTAAGATATGTACTGAATGAATATATGTGTTTAAGCTATATGAGTGATGAGAAAGCCAAATGATCAGCTTGCTATTTATAGGCAAGCTGATATCCAGCTCACGGATCCCACGGATCCCACAATAGGGATCCGTCCTTCATTGGACTTGGATCCGTGGGAGATGACAGCTAAGGGATTTGGTGTATCTTTCCAAATCTTCCATATCTTACCAAATCATCAAATGTCAACTATGTAACTTGTAAATCTAAACAAGATATATCAAGATCTAACAAAGATATTATATGTGATGTATGCAATGATGTCATGGAATGATTTTAGAATTAAAGTTTCCTTTTAAGGAAACAAGTTACTAAATAAGCAAACTTGTAATTCTTGGTTATTATGTGAAGTGTAAAATGTGTACTTTAAGAGACTTAAGCTAGTATTTATTATTTGCTAAAAGATATTCCTTTTATTCGTCATTAACAAAACCAAGAAAAGATCGAAGAATATAAATAACGTTTTTGAGACGATATTTGTATTAACACTATTGATTATGTTGCTCATGAAGATAATTTAGGTTTTAACTTACTTAGTATAAGTCAATTATGCCGCAAAAAGTATAACGTCCTTTTTAGTGAAAATTGAAGTAAAATACTTAAGGATGGCATAACTGTAGGAAAAGGTGTTTTGAAGAATAACGTTTACGTTATGAAACTCGACAAAACACCTAAAGACAAGCTTTGTCTTACCTCCTTGGACGAAAAATCAACTCTATGGAATCGACGCTTAGGTCACGCCAATATGATGTTAATTCAATCCTTATCATCTAAGGAACTTGTTAGGAACCTGCCCAAGTTGAAATATGACCAACACTTTTGTGATGCTTGCAAAATAGGAAAACAATTTCATAATAGCCATAAGGCTAAAAACATGGTGTCTACATCTAGGTGTCTAGAATTATTACATATGGATTTGTTTGGTCCATCCGCTATACAAAGTTACGGGGGAAACTTCTATACTTTGGTATTAGTAGATGATTACTCTAGGTATACAAGGACTAAGTTTCTAAAAACTAAAAACGAAGCATTTGATAAATTTGAAATCTTAAGTAAGAAAATTCAAAATCAAATAGGAAGTAACATAGTATCAATTAGAACTGACCATGGTCGTGAATTCGACAATGAAATCCAATTCGGAGCTTTTTGTGATGCCAATGGCATAACTCATAATTTCTCGGCTCCTCGAACCCCTCAATCTAACGGTGTGGTAGAACGCAAAAATAGGACAATTCAAGAAATGAGTAGAACCATGTTAAATGAACAAAACATACCTCAAAAGTTTTGGTGTCACGCTGTAGATACATCTACATATATTCTAAATCGAGTTCTAATTAGACCATTCTTGACAAAGACTCCATATGAGTTATACAGAGGCAAAAAGCCTACTTTAGGATATTTTAGAGTGTTTGGAAGCAAGTGCTTCATTTTAAACACAAAGGATTATCTCACCAAGTTCGTCGTATGAAGGTGTATTTCTAGGATACTCACAAACTAGTAAAGCATATATAGTTTTGAACAAAGAAACCTCAAGAGTCGAGGAATCGTTGAACGTAACATTCGACGAAAGTCCACCTCCCTCTAAGACATCACCTTTGGTAGATGATGACTTAGTTGAAAGTCAAATGGTTGAAAATATAGAAAATGTTGAAAATGATAAAGAAGATGAACCAGTAAAAAGTGAGTTAGTCAACATCAAAGAAACAAAAAGTCATCCATTAGAAAACGTCATAGGAAAACTTAATGAAAGAACATTAAGATCTAAAGCTCAAAATGAAAGTAATTTCTTTTGTTTTGTTTCAACAATTGAGCCTAAAAATATAAATGAGGCTATAAATGATGAATCATGGGTTATTGCTATGCAAGAGGAATTAAATCAATTTGTTAGAAATGACGTTTGGACACTAGTTCCACAACCTAAAAATCAAACTATAATCGGTACAAAATGGGTGTTTAGAAATAAAATGGATGAAAATGGCATTGTATCTAGAAACAAAGCTAGGCTAGTAGCACAAGGCTACAATCAACAAGAAGGTATAGATTACGATGAAACATTTGCACCCGTAGCTAGACTTTAGTCTATTAGGATACTACTTTCATATGCATGTGCACATGATTTTAAATTATTTCAAATGGATGTCAAAAGTGCATTTTTAAACGGATTTATAAATGAAGAAGTATATGTTGCACAACCTCCCGGCTTTGCCGATTTTGAAAAACCAAATCATGTTTACAAACTTAAGAAAGCTTTATACGGACTTAAGCAAGCACCAAAAGCTTGGTATGATCGACTTAAGACCTTCCTAGTTGACCATAAGTATACCATGGGCCTAGTAGACAATACGCTCTTCACCAAGAAAAAGGGATCACATATTATCATCGTCCAAATATATGTGGATGACATTATATTCGGCTCAACTTGTCAAGAGTTATGCGACGATTTCTCAAAAATCATGCATGACGAGTTTGAAATGAGTATGATGGGGGAACTAAACTTTTTCTTAGGTCTCCAAATAAAACAATTAGAAGATGGGATATTTTTCAACCAATCAAAGTATATCAAAGATATGCTTAAGAAGTTTAGTCTTGAAGACTCAAAACCGACGAAAACACCCATGTCCTCAGAAACCAAACTCACAAAGGATGAAGAAAACGAATCCGTAGATAGCACTAAATATAGAGGAATGATTGGTAGTTTGCTCTATCTTACGGCTAGTAGGCCGGACATTATGTTTAGTGTTTGTCTATGTGCACGTTTTCAAGAAGATCCAAAAATATCTCATTTTGAAGCCGTTAAACGGATATTTAGATACATTAAAGGCACTACACATTTAGGATTATGGTATCCCAAAGGGACGGGTGTAGAAACCATAGTGTATGCCGACTCAGACCATGCTGGTGACTATGTTGATAGGAAAAGTATTAGTGGTATTTGTACTTTTGTAGGACATTGTCTCACCGCATGGTTTGCTAAGAAACAAACAGCCCTCGCCATATCAACAACTGAAGCCGAGTACGTGTCAGCAGAAAAAGCTTGCCAACAAGCACTGTGGATGAAACAAGCTCTCGTCGACTATGGAATTGAACTAAACGACATTCCCATTCTTTGCGACAACAAAAGAGCAATCTATCTTAGTAAAAACCCAGTCCAACATGCTAGAACCAAACACATATAAATACGTCACCACTTCCTTCGTGACAATGTTCAGAAGGGAAACATCTCAATTGAGAAAGTTTCCTCAGAGGAAAACATTGCCGATATCCTCACAAAACCTCTCAAGAGAGAACCTTTCAACTATCTTAGACTTGGTTTAGGATTAATGGAACCTAGTGAATAGATTAAACGTTAGCTCAAACCTTAGATTAACCAAACACGGCAAAAACCCAACCTGAGTTCTAATCCTGCGGATCCAAATGACAACAAGGGCGGAACCCTTGTTTGGGATCCGCCGGATCCGTCATCTGCTGAGGCAGTTTTTGTATATTAAACTAATATCCTGTACTATTCATCACTCTCTCCAAAACATATCACCCACTGGAATACGACCCATAATTCACCAAACCCACAAATTAGGCCATCTTTCTCAACCAAATTGAGCTCTAAACATCACTGTAAGTATCCTTATCATGTTTACATTCCTGATCTGCGTCTAGGATTTCTATTTCATGCACAAAACCAAAACTTGGGGATATGCATAATTCTTGAAAAATCATGAAGCATGTTTACTAAATTGCATAACAAATCATGTTTTTCATAGTTAGGAATTGCATCTTGTAGTACATTGTCATTATTCATCAAAAACCCCATGAGAAATTTTTGCTAAAAATCTTCTCACGACTAGGAAAAACGGTTTTTTGAACATTGTTCATACAAATACAAAAACGTTATGTTTTAAGCATCACTTGCATAATGTCTCTTGAATGCTAAAGGGAATACATAATTAATATGTATTTTCGGGTACATTCAATCGTAGCTACATTGAAGTAGGAGCGTTTGGGTTATCTCTCGTTTTATCATAAAACTTGCATAAACATAATTTTCATGCATCAAAAGGAGTCGAGATAACCGCACCTCCACATTGTCCCCATGTAGGCACACACTAGACCTTTATACGTATCTTCGATAATTGTAGGGTATTCACAATGCAAGAAACACTTGTTTGAGGCCTTAGTATGGATCGAATGACAAAGAACTAGAGAGAGAAAGTGGGAACTTCTAGAGAGAGAAAGACTATGTGTATATTAGCTTGAAATGTAGGGAAGTTCCAACCCTTCCCAAGTGTGGGAAGGGGTATTTATACTTACTAATATTATGCCCCTAGTGGGCTGTGGAGTGAGCTGACAGTGGGGAAAGCCCCGACCCACTCCACAAATATAAATACGACTAAACTAATAATACTAATACTAATATTGCTAAGCTAATATAAATAAGCCTACGAGCTATGTAGATGCTAAATAGATGCTCGGGGTGACCGAGCCTTCATCTGAATATTTATATTCCTAACAATCTCCCCCTAAGGGAGGTCACCCCGGAAATAATAATTTGAATTCTAGCATTCTGTCTTCTGAACTTGACGTCATAGCTCGTAGTCTTTGATTCTTCAATGTCTTTAGTCTTTGTGCCTTCAGCAGTAATGATTTGATGACTTTTCCTTTGTCTTGGATGACTCTGAGTATTCTTCGAAAATATCATCCAACATGTATCTTCAAGCCATCTTTCGGTAGTATGTCTCCATGTGACGTGATAATCTTCGAGCCGACATGCTCACACTATTGGGTGTCATGATCTTCAGCATCAGAGTTTGCAGAAGCTGTGTTGAAGGTCTTTTGGTTGATCATGACTTTGTAGAATTACAATGATGATGTAGTGTGAACATGTGGTAGAGGATTGTGTTAGTTGTGTCGACATGCTCATACTTTTCTGAATCATGATCTTCAGCTTCAGAGTTGCGGAAGCAGTGTTGAAGGTCTTTTAGATTATCATGATTCCCTTGATTATGTTGATGACAAAGTGTGAACATGTGATGATGGATTGGCATCTTTTCTGCAACCAGCTACAACAGCAACCAGCTACAGCATTCCACAGCTACAATCGCCAGAAGTTCCTACATACGACAGTTAGCAACAAATCGACCGGTACTTACAGGTTTGGACTTTGAGATTGTTAACAGCATAGTGTGAAAACTCTCTCCAATCTTTACCAAGACCGTTCCTAATCGAAAACCCACAGAGGGCTTTTTAAGATTTTACCGTAGTAAATCAACGATTAGGTGAGTCGCTGGAGATCACTCCACGACTGTAGACCGTTTGAAACCGCCGAGATCACTAAGCGTAATCCACAAGGAATTACCGAAGTGACCTGCTTTCAGGGCTGTTTGATGTTGACCCTGGCAGGAATTTCCATTCAATCATTGAGAATTACATTTGTAAATTCTCTCATAAATGTTCTGGCAGATTGCTAAGATCTGCGTAGGACTCATGAGTTTACAACTGGTGTCCTTAATGTTGAACCACCAGTTGTAGAAATAATTCGTGTCCCTATGAGATCTTATTATGTATCTCGTGGCTCTAGACTCAATAGTGCGTTTTGATTTAGTGAGCGGAGGCTGGAGAGAACTGCCACCTTTTCAATATCATCTAACTCGGAGTGAGAGAGACGATAGAAATGTATTAAACTCCGTGACAATTGAAACAAGAATCCTTTGAGGGACCTTGAGTGGCTAGGGAGGGTTGTGCAGCGTATCACTGGGTCCATGATACTTTGTCTTCAATGCCAGCAATCAACTAAGTGATTCTGACAGCATATGAATTGACCCGGTTTCTGCCTAAGTTGTAAGGAGGGCTATTTCTTTTCACCCTTTATCTTTACAATTCTTTTTCATTCTTCAACCCCTTCAGTGCTTACCGAGACTTCATAACTAACACCTTGTTGGGTTTGTTCCAGTGTCAGCTCCATCTCAGTCGGCACTCTTCCCTCATTCACTTTTCTCCTTTTAATCATACCTAAGGACTTCTACACTAACTAGTGGATTGTCCCTGGGTAGATCCCTCCGGCTCTGGCGGGATCGTGGGAACTTGAGCCTAACCTAACCATCCTTATAACTCCATGCATTAATTAAAATGGTCGGTCTTTGGTATTCATCCACGATTGCCAACACAAATCTTTGAAAAATCTCTCAAAGTGTTCATGATTCTGAAACACATTTTTGCAAACACTTGAGAGTTTTATATTTTTCAAATGCTCCCCCTCAACATGTGCTCGGTTGATTGTTTTATAAATTTGCACATGTTAGGTAGAGCTCGCACTTTTTTAAATTGATCAACTTTCAGTGAACATGACCGATTCGAGACACGCTTACATCACTGGTTAGACCAGCTTGAAATTATTACCCGTCCTGGTCAAGTCCATAGAAAGTTTCTCGAAACGGTACACTCTACTCAGACACATCCTTTTCGAGACACGCTTACATCACTAGTTAGACTAGCTTGAAATTATTACCCGGCCAGGATATGTCCTTTCGATTCATGACAGTATATGTTTCGTCAATTCATTTGTTAAGTCTGAGTCACGATCTCATGTTATGCCAAATTCTTTGTCCATTCGCTCCCCCTCAATATGTGCATCGATATACGAAAGAGTTTAGCACATATGGGAGAGCCTAACGTTTAGGTCCAAAACATCACATTTTCATCAGGTTTCATATTTAAATCACATTCTCTCCCCCGATCAAAAATTTCAAACCTTTTGAGATTTGTGATCCCAATTGATTTAAATAAGTTAGAAAATGTGGGAGAAAATGTGTCCGATTTAATATATTCTGATGATGAGAACATACTACGCTCCCCCTTAATCTAGGAGGGAGATTCACTGCTTATTTTGCACAAGATAACTTTTATGACACAAATGATATTGACCTTTTTGCGCAGATGATGTGATCATCCGCTTTTCTGAGTGAGTCAGTGGTCAACATCGATTATCCATCCACCAACAAATCTTCTCAAGTATTGTCGATCCCCACTTGGCGAGATTCGAGTAAGTACTGCTTTGTTGAAATGATGGTGGTGGAGGTGATGACAGTGTTGTTGTTGTTGTTGTTGCCGACGTTGTTGTTGTGGTGAATTCCGAGCCAATCAATAGAGTTTGAGCGTCTGATCAAATGGTTAGAATGGGAACTGGTACATTCATTTTGGCTATGGAATCTGCATAAGAATATCAACACAGATATACATGCATACAGATACACTATTCCTTAATAGCTACCCTTCAGCAGCTTGCCACATTATAATACCAAGTTCATCTTATAATCAAACCACAATCAGGAAATACGTCAAACAACTATCTAGCATGAAGAGCAATCAGCAATCATGAACATGGCAATTCACTCATATTTCATCATTCAATTCAGGATCTTAGGAACAAGTTTCTAACACGATAGATATATACCTAAGAATATGATGAGGCGAAAAGTGTACCGCTTTTAAGGGGTCATTTAAGCCCGAAATCGTATTTATTTGATCAAATATTGCCCTAAATCGTTCCTTTTGTCATTTTAGGTACTTTTGAGGAGAAATCTGGAAAAGGAGGCATTTTGGACGTTTTTGGAGCATTAAAGTGAAGAATACGACAAAGTCTCAAAATCGGCTGATTTTTACCTTTGACGGCGTCAGAATCATCTCTTGACGGCGTCATGCCTTGGCAAGAAAAGTGGGATGTGAAATTTACTCATGACGGGCCAGTGAGTTAGCATGTGAATTCTGACGGCGTCACGCTTTAACTAAATCAAGGGCGTCACGGCTTAAATCATAAGGGGACGGCGTCACGTTCAAGTTTAGACGGCGTCAAGCCTTGATAGGCCAGAATGGATTTTTGAAGAGCTAAAGAGGGACGGCGTCAAGAAGGTCACCCGGGAACCCTAAAAGCGGCGAGGTGACGGCGTCACAATGCATAAGGTGACGCCGTCAGATCCAAAAATCTATATATAGTTTTCTAATTTTTTGTCATAAAGAGAGAGCTTAGTGTGTGGAATTTTGGGATAAAACCCTAAGACGATTTTAGCTACTTTTTCAGGGCTTTTAGCCTTGAGATCTTCCATGTTTCATTGAAAGATAAGTTATCAATTAATCATTCAATATGTCTATGTGTTGTTTGATTCTATCTTATGCTTGTCTTTTGTTTAACATGTTAGGCTAATTTTATCTTGTGTTTGCTTAGATCTAATGAAACCTAGCTATTGATTATTGGTTGTTAGTGTGTTGTTAGTTGTATTGGATGATTATTTATCTATGTTAGGCTTAAGAAAACTGGCTAACTTCCTATTCGGTAACTTGCTTGAACGTCTTAAGAAACATGAACCAAACGCGTACTAAAGGTTTTTATGGTTGTATTTAATGCACAAGCGAATTCTAGTGATCCCATGTTAGGAGCTTCCTAGCCGGCTCGACATAGGAGTGAAGTAGGAGCTTGTAGAGTTTGGGGAAGTAAGTACGCCACCCCACGAATGGTATTAAGGAATACACCCGTCATCCACGCGACTAATACACACTAATTAACCGGTAAAAGATAGTTAGGGAGTAAGGAAATCTAAGTAAACACATTTCTCTACACATAAGTTTCTCACCACATTTTCATTTTTGTTATTTACTTTATTGCATTTGTAGTAATTTGGGTTAGTTGACTAGCAACTAATTCCGCCCACTCCTTCAAACCCGAGATTTTACTTGCTTTCATAAAAACTATAAAAACATAAAAAGAATCTTCCTCAACCCTTAGACCTAATTAGAGTAGCCTTTCACACCTAACGAACACTATTCCCTGTGGAGAACGATCAATCCCCCGTACTTACCACTACACTATACTACATCGGTCAGGTACACTGCCTGGTGGGGTTGTAAGCCTCTTGAGATCCCTCGAGAGGTAAAACCTGTTGTAAGGTTACAAAACCACGCATCAAGTTTTTGGCGCCGCTGCCGGGGAATAGTTATTGTTTAGGTTGAATTTTTATTTTATTAGGTCTACTCACTAGATTCCTTTCTAGTGAGATTTTTATTTTTCTTTTTATTAGATTTCTTTAGTCTATCTTTTTCTTTGTGCCCTTTGTTTGTAAAACCATTTTCATTTGTCACCATGGCGGATGAAATTCCATTTAGATCATTAACAATAGAGGAACAATTACTTTACACGGATAGATTTGCTTCCTGTTGTTCCAATGAATTTTTAAGTGATCTTAGATATATACAAGAGGAGATGGGTATAAAGTTTGATAGGTTTGATGAATTATGTGCATGTGTGGCTTCTATTAAACAATCATTGTTAGGATCAACTCCTTTTAATAAGACCCTTTGGAAAAATTTTGAGGAAAGCCTCCTAACCGTGAACCATAAGTTTAATGAATTAATGGGTTCGTATACATCACAACTTGAGGAAACAATTGAGGAGGATTTAGCCGAACATGAGCATATTGAGCAAAAATACCTAGGTTTTATGATCAATGACTTTGAATCTCAAGGAACACATGATGAATCCTTTAGGCAAATTGAACATAGTAATCATGTTATCGGGGAAGATTCTTATGAATCGGACTTAGAACTTGAAATGGCTAGAGAAGGATTTGAGATACTTAGGAACATGTTTGGGTTAGATTCTACTAAAACACATGATGTGGATATAATTGATATAGAGACAAGGAAGGATGAGGTAAATAACACAAACCTACAAAGTACCCCACAAGTCCTACCATCATTCGAGGCATACACACCGCCCGTGACTTACCCGGAAGATGTAGAAGGGACTATAGGAACCCCAATTGAAGTAGAACCTTTGGAAGAAACAAAACTAGAAGAAATAGGTTTGAATACTTGTAGTCATAACCTTCCTTTTAGTTCAATGGAAGTTCCTAGTTTTGATGAACCGGAGCCTAAACCAAAATCGTTACCTAATCTTCCATCCTTAGATGTGAACTTAGGAATTGAATTAGGTCCCGATCCACCCATCAAACCATATAGTCCGGGTAGTTTTATGTTGAAGGTAGTAGACTCTAAGCCTTGTAGAGAGGAAGCTAACATAGGAGTGAACCATAACCTTACATACTTACATCACCCATTCATGATTGATCGTAAGAAACATTATGGGTTTAAACCGGGTTTATTAGGTCAAGATGGATTCCCAACTAGGAGTCTCTCAAAGTTGATAGAAGATGATCCCTTTTTAGGAGGAAACTTTAATTCACCCATTGACCAAAGTGAACTAGGTAAGGTTATGATGAAAGGAGCACACCCCTTTGAGTATATAATTCATCCACCACTCTTTCCTCACGCGGCATACTTCCACCAAGATGGTGTGTATCGTTACTATCACCCGTACTTAATCCTAAGTGCAGGAAAAACCTCTCCTTTATCCGTTAAATAAGGGTAGAGTCAGGCTCGTGACTCGAACAAAAACAAGCGCTTCTTGGGAGGCAACCCAAGCTTTATTTGCTTTGTGTGTTTATTTATTTGTTTGTTTGATTTTATTTGCTTCCGTATGTATGTTTAATTTTTATTATTATTGATTCATGTTCAAAAGTAATTTGTGAAAATGCTTTATTTTGTTTTTAACTTCGTCTTAACTACATATAAAGGTATTTTGCAAAAGATAAGTGTAAGGGAAATCTAAATTGGTTTATTAGAACACATATGAACATGAATCGTAATAATAATAAATTAACATACATATCAGTATTTGTTTGAGTCAAATGCTTGTATCGAGTCATAATGATGTTTTGCAGGATTTCCAGGAAGTAAGGTAAAGGTTTTTCCAGAAATTTTCCGGAAACTTAAAATGAAAATTTTTGTCAGGTCATTTCTGACGGCGTCAGGGTTTATAACCTGACGGCGTCAGATTTAATTTTCAGAAATTTTTGAAAGTTTTGTTTTTAAAAAAAAAGTTTTTATTAAAATCTCCAACTTATAATCTCCAGGAATCTGCAAAGTTATCATTCCACAAGCATTATATCCTTATATATAGATTTATCCCGCCGATGTTATGCAGGTTTTCGTGTTTGTTTTCTCAGGTTTAACAGGTTATTTTGGACAAGGAAATGTTTTTGGGATCAAGCTTATGGCGATGCATTAGTCATGGAGCTTCAACATTCTCTTTGGAAGAAGATTTAACCGTGTAATTTCATTATCCAACGAGCGAATCAGGGGAGTATTTGATTTCATTCTTTTACTTTATGCTTTTACATCTTGTTATTTGAACATTGGGGACAATGTTCATCTTAAGTGTAAGGGGAGGGTAAAAGTACGATTTTAGAGAATACAATTGCGCTTGATTTTTGTTTGTTTAATAGTAGATGTGTAATAAAACTGAGAGAAATACTTGTTAAGGTAATTTTAGTGCCAAATTTAAAATTTTTTACAACATATAGGAGTGAAACTTTGATCTTAATGAGCATCTCACGGATAGGAGTTATATGACTAGCACAAAAGCCGTACCACTAAAAAATTTTCCACCCCAAATATGTGAGGTTCGCCCCTAAAATTGGTAGGAAAAGCATTTATACTATGATGTGTGTACCGGTAGCACTTAGATTCTAGAACTTGCGTTAGGACCATTCCAAGGCCACAAGTGAGACTACATTCGTGTAGTTAGATTTACTACATGATAAGAGGCATTAGGATTAACCCATTGTTTTACACCTGTGTTTTTGTTATAATTACATTGGCTACATTGGTCAAGTAATTCTCCCACACCCTTTGCGTTGTACTCATTTTTAGTACACGATACCCCTAGTACACCCCTCAGAGCCTATCTTTTCGTTTCGACCTTTAAGCATTTTACTTAAAGGAAGAATTTGTTTACACCCCACTAAAATGTACACCCAAATTGCCTTAGCCTACCTTGTATGCACTCATTTTTAGTGCATTATTGTTACAACATTTGTTTAAACCCAAGTTAATTATCTAGTTGATTACATGGTTGCTAAGTCGAGTCATATCCTTGTACATATTGTTTTGGGACGATTGGGACTCATGGGTAAAGTACTAGTATAATGGAGTAATGGGGAAGAACATCATTTATTACCCCCATATGTGCTAAATGTTTTAAAAGTACTCCAAGTTTTTCAATTATCTTAATTCGAGTCATTAGATTAGTATTTGTAAAGTTATGTAAAAATTCAAGTGTAAGGGGGATGCAACGCCCCTATGATGTATTATTTTGGATGGTAGGGCAAGAGTGTATGCACAAAAAAAAAAAAAAAAAAAAAAAAAAAAAAAAAAAAATCATGAAAAACACAAAAAAAAATGAGAAAATGAAAAATAGAAAAAAACATACGGACTACCATCCCGTTTCATTTTATGTTTGTTTTATATTTTAGTTATTTTGTTATTTCGTTTCTAGCTTAAGATCGAGTCTAGTCTTGGCTTAGCAACATTGTATAGTACATGTAATTGACCAAGATTTTTAACTCGCCACCAGTAAAATATCCTTTATCCAACCAAACCGTGTTTTCCTTTTCCCTACACCTAACATTACAACCCATTTAAAAGCCCTCTTTGATAGTTTATCTTAGGTGCTTACGCCTAGTGGAGGAGGTTTTCGATCCTTTCCCAAGCCTATGGTAATCTATTTGCTATGACAGGTAGTGAGAGATATTTTCCGTTTTCATTTATGAGATTTATTTTGATGACACTTGAGAGATGTGAGTATCTAAACACTACTTGAGAGGTGCTAGTATGTAATCTCCGTGCTTATTATGATTGAAGTGGAACGATTATTTGTTGTAATTACTTTTATGTTAGCATTAAATGACCCCTAACTTGTATTTTGATTAGAATAAAAGCGCATTTGCTTGAGGACAAGCAAATCTCAAGTGTAAGGGTATTTGATGAGGCGAAAAGTGTACCGCTTTTAAGGGGTCATTTAAGCCCGAAATCGTATTTATTTGATCAAATATTGCCCTAAATCGTTCCTTTTGTCATTTTAGGTACTTTTGAGGAGAAATCTGGAAAAGGAGGCATTTTGGACGTTTTTGGAGCATTAAAGTGAAGAATACGACAAAGTCTTAAAATCGGCTGATTTTTACCTTTGACGGCGTCAGAATCATCTCTTGACGGCGTCATGCCTTGGCAAGAAAAGTGGGATGTGAAATTTACTCATGACGGGCCAGTGAGTTAGCATGTGAATTCTGACGGCGTCACGCTTTAACTAAATCAAGGGCGTCACGGCTTAAATCATAAGGGGACGGCGTCACGTTCAAGTTTAGACGGCGTCAAGCCTTGATAGGCCAGAATGGATTTTTGAAGAGCTAAAGAGGGACGGCGTCAAGAAGGTCACCCGGGAACCCTAAAAGCGGCGAGGTGACGGCGTCACAATGCATAAGGTGACGCCGTCAGATCCAAAAATCTATATATAGTTTTCTAATTTTTTGTCATAAAGAGAGAGCTTAGTGTGTGGAATTTTGGGATAAAACCCTAAGACGATTTTAGCTACTTTTTCAGGGCTTTTAGCCTTGAGATCTTCCATGTTTCATTGAAAGATAAGTTATCAATTAATCATTCAATATGTCTATGTGTTGTTTGATTCTATCTTATGCTTGTCTTTTGTTTAACATGTTAGGCTAATTTTATCTTGTGTTTGCTTAGATCTAATGAAACCTAGCTATTGATTATTGGTTGTTAGTGTGTTGTTAGTTGTATTGGATGATTGTTTATCTATGTTAGGCTTAAGAAAACTGGCTAACTTCCTATTCGGTAACTTGCTTGAACGTCTTAAGAAACATGAACCAAACGCGTACTAAAGGTTTTTATGGTTGTATTTAATGCACAAGCGAATTCTAGTGATCCCATGTTAGGAGCTTCCTAGCCGGCTCGACATAGGAGTGAAGTAGGAGCTTGTAGAGTTTGGGGAAGTAAGTACGCCACCCCACGAATGGTATTAAGGAATACACCCGTCATCCACGCGACTAATACACACTAATTAACCGGTAAAAGATAGTTAGGGAGTAAGGAAATCTAAGTAAACACATTTCTCTACACATAAGTTTCTCACCACATTTTCATTTTTGTTATTTACTTTATTGCATTTGTAGTAATTTGGGTTAGTTGACTAGCAACTAATTCCGCCCACTCCTTCAAACCCGAGATTTTACTTGCTTTCATAAAAACTATAAAAACATAAAAAGAATCTTCCTCAACCCTTAGACCTAATTAGAGTAGCCTTTCACACCTAACGAACACTATTCCCTGTGGAGAACGATCAATCCCCCGTACTTACCACTACACTATACTACATCGGTCAGGTACACTGCCTGGTGGGGTTGTAAGCCTCTTGAGATCCCTCGAGAGGTAAAACCTGTTGTAAGGTTACAAAACCACGCATCACCTAAGAATATCCTGAGAACATATGCACTATTTCAACAACAATTATGCAGCAATCGACTAACAGAAGTCAGACAAAATTTGAAACTCATTCATTCAGATCATACAAATGTCATAGGAGTATTCAAGAACATCAAATACAACTGGTTTTCTTACTTCTTTTAGGTTTTGAGTTTTGATGTATGTAGGGGATTAAACGAGGATACCAAAGTAACACAAATGAGCCTTCAAGATACATAAAGCTAGGAAACTATAAGCAAATTGCACATAATGTCCTAAACTTTCTAGCAACTAACACGTTTGGCCATTTGATATAAAGTTTTAGCAAGATCCTCTTCAAATAATTCCCCATTAACTACAAAACCATTTCTAACAAGTATGATTTAACCAATAAATCCGTTTGATGATATAAAATTTGAATTCACTCTCCCCCTCAATCAATGACCCGTATTAAAGTATTGTGGTCGTTGATCGAGTGACACATTTTATGCATAATCCAAGTTTAAAAGAATTTCAAGCAACACATAACCACCAAGTGTCTCACAAATAATTTTCACAAGAATCATAAAATGAAAACTATTTGCAAACAAAGAAGATTTCTCTTCCTTTTCAAGAAATGATGCACTGAAACGTACATCAAATCGAAGAAACACGGATATAAAGTAATCCATGCCCAGGTGAACATCACCCAGTTGGAGGAACAGCCGTCTTTTAGGCGACGTGCTTTCCCCATTTAGAAGCGCGGGTTGCTATCTAAAGTAATAGCAAGCCATTTAGACATGTTTTAACCATCCATTTTAACTTCTGCTCGAGCTTCATTTAAAGACCCGTGCCATTATTGAATGACATTTCTAAGTCCGTAAATGTTATCGATAAACAGAAGACATGCCTAGGTGAAACTATTTTTGGTATTTTCTATTTTTTCTGATTTTTATGGTTTTTCTGGATTTAAGTTTCACTATTTACAATTATCAGTTTTTATAATATTCTATTTACAGTATGGTATAAAATATGTACAAACAATATGTTTCAGTTTAAGACGATGATAACATGAATACCAAAATGAGGATACTTTCAGTATGTGGTAGACATCTGTAGTCAACATCTCTTACACTTTCACCACCAAAGCTTTCGAGGCTCCTGAATAATCGACTGAACTTGAGCCTTCTCAATGTGAAGCTTTGATAGCTTCCCCCCAAACCGACAATCTTCCTTTTGAGCAGTTTCAAAGCTCTCTTTCAAGCTTACGCAAGGTAAGTGTACAGCGAAAACCGTAGCAAACCCCATTAAATATTGCTGCTCCTTTTAAGAATAGCCGTTGAGATTCTTCGATCGAGGGATCAAGTAGATCAGTAACGAATCATCTCACATTTGAATAATTCTTCTCACATTTCTTCCCGCTAAAGACTGAAGAAATGCCTACCAAAAGTATCCAGAGACCACTTCCCCCCAAGTAGTTGAAGAGATTCAAACAGTCTCATTGTATGAAGCCTCAAGTATTTTCTAACATCAAGATCAATTAAGACCTAGAAATCCCCTTTTCTCCCTTCAGGAAATTGCAGATGAGAATTGTTACACCAAAGTCAACTAAGTCCCGAGTGTAAGCAATTTATCCCTTGTGTAGTCGAAATGATAACACCAAGACAGTACCGTGAAAACCAAGTAAGTCCCGGATGAACACATTTCCTTCAGTAGGATACCGACTAACCAGAAGTCATCATACAATTGTGTACCTCTTTAATTATCAGAAACTGTTTCATACATTCTCTTCCCCCACGTAGTTGGAATGACACACCAGAAAGAACGAGTTAGAACACTGATTTTCTCTACGGTTATGACATTTGTCTTCCCGGAATAATCTTCAATTGAGAAGAAGTATAAAGCCGATCATGTGTACTCATTGTGCATTCAGATGTATGTCTCCTTCCCCCTTGCTGGTTTTGATACCTCAGAATCAGCAACACATTTTACGAACATATTCTTGAAATCTTTTGAGAAGAACAACTTAGGCTCAAGTAGATCAAGTGAGAATTAACTGCTGTCGAAACCGTCTCTGACTATCTTTATCAACCCTCAAGTAGGTCTTATGATGAGATAACTGATGGAGCAAACCCGATATACCAAACTTGAGCCTGAAGATAGAATTCCCCATTCTTGTGACTTACGCTTGCACTAATGTTGGAAGAACGGTGTAGAGAATTAGTGCTCCAAGAAAATCTCTAAGTACTCAATACCCAACCAAGGTATGAGACATTAACACCTCTTACGATTATCCACAACGACATCGGCGTGTGACACTGAGTACTACAACGTAACTCCTTTAAGTGATAGTTACCCCGACTACTGGTAACTAGATAACCTAAGTCTTCAACTTAAATCTTAAGCACGAGCAAGTTATCATAGAAAGTCATGCATCCAACCAACCCCGACTTCAAGATAGGATAAGATCACGCCTTTGAGGAAGTCAACTTCAATCTCGAATAAGTGATACCTGATCCATTCCTTAGTCACCTTCAACCCCAAATAAGTGAAACCAACAACCAAGTGTACATCGAATCACTTGTTCACACTTCTCCCCCTCAAAGATTGCATACGAGGATGCCGTCTTTGATTGAACAAGTGCATATGAGGTTGATCCACTGTTCACACTTCTCCCCCTCAAAGATTGCATACGAGGATGCCATCTTTGATTGAACAAGTGCATATGAGGTTGATCCACTGTTCACACTTCTCCCCCTCAAAGATTGCATACGAGGATGCCATTTTTGATTGAGTGAATAAACGTCCAATCGGATGGAAGTAGATCCACTTGATATCTGAATAAGCATGGAGCAAGTATGAAGCCTTTATATGAGAAAAGTCAGAAACATGGAGAGTCGTATGACCACTTCTCAAATCTCAATCACCATGTAGTTTATTCACCTTTCTCCCCCTCAAAAATTGCACATGACGACTAACTGCCATTTTTGATAGAGCAGGTGAATAAGAATATACTCCGATGTACTTTTATCCCCTTTGGTGACTAAATGAGCATTTGAAGAACATGAAGCTTGATGAGAATGGTCATAAATAAGAAGATTCCTCTTCTTCCGAAGATAAAGCGCACTCAAGCGTACGCCTTTCTTTTCTTTGATGAACGGGGCCTGAAGAGATGTCAGCAGACGCCATTATGAAAACATTGAGACCCGAGGCTTGAACTGCATTGTTCAAACATCATAGTCATTGAAGAACGAGGCCTGAACTGATTTGAACAGACGTCATTGTCGTTGAAGAACGAGGCCTGAACTGATTTGAACAGACATCATCGTCGTTGATGTTCATCAAGCTTGAATTGTTTGAACCCCTACATCATGAGATATCACTCTTTTCGGCACCCAAACCCTGAGTCTTTCCTTAATAGGAGGGAACGATGTACCTGCACTTAAGTAAAGACTTCCTGCATTGACATTAAGAGTTTGTTTGCATTTATATGGGTTAGTGATATCAGCAGTTGAGCCATTTGGGGTTGCACTGTCAACCTTGGTTTCGCACTTAGTGAACATCTTTCGAATAGGTATCCATCTAAGACCAACAATCTTAAAAGTTCTACCCGTCGGTATCCACCTAAGGCAAGATCTAGGAGTGTGTGGTTTCTCACGTACAGTGGAGGACTTGTTTAGAGAAGACCTTTGACCTACAGTGATCTGCCTACCAGGTTTTTGAGTATGACTCTTTGGTTCTACGGGCTTGTTGTTGTTTCTAGTCTTAGAGGATTGAACCTTAGCACGAGCATTCACTTCCTTCAGGAATTTTGTTATACAAACATCATGGGTTGCATTAAAAACACATTTCTGACAAGTCGAGCAAACAAAGTGTTTGGAATCAGAAAAAGATCTAGGGTTCTTAGAGTGATCGGCTACGGGAATTGCCTTAATTGGCACGCAACTACTCTTAGAAACAGGCAAATTCCTAGTCTTTTCATGTGTGTTTTTCTTAGCGTCCACTAGGTTTTGATTTTGAACAATGTCTTTATGTCTAACATGTTCCTTTGGTGTCACAAGTGACACACGCGTTGAACTAATCCTAGAAGAACTAGATGCACTCATGTGATGTGGTTTTGCAACAGCATATTCCTTTTCACTAGGTCTAGACTGTGAAGTGACTGGTTTTGACAAAACTTTTTCCGCATCAACTTGGGAGGCAAACCGTGTTTTTGAAACATTTAACCGTTCAGATCTAAATGCTGTCAGTTGTCTAACAACTGATTGGTTCCTAAGTGGTGGTTTCCCCAAGATTGATGGTTTTGCAAACTTAGTGTTCACACCATTTCCATTCAATTTTCTCAATTCATTTTTCAATGATGCAATCGCAAAACCCTTTTCCTGAAGTTGAGCCTTGAATTCATCATTTTTGGCAATCAAAGAGGTAATTTGCTCTACATTCTTAGTTTTCGATTCTTTGATTGTATCACTCAGTTCTTTGCAATGAATTTTCAAAGACTCATTTTCCTTAAACAATTCAGTCACTTTATGATCTAATTCTGCATTATTTGTTGCAATAACATCATTGTCATGTTTAGTCTTAACTTCATTACATATGTCACGCATCTCAGCCAATCTGTTTTTCAGGTTTTTGATCGTTAAGTTTTTGGCTTCTAGCTGAGCTTTCAAATCATTTATCATAAAAAATTCACGGAATTCAGGAAATTCTGGGTTTCTACATAGTAGTTTATTTTGAAGACTTTCTTTCTTTTGTTGCATTGAGATTTCAAGATCAATACAATGTTTTTCAAGCTGTAAAAATCTTTTTGAAAGTTCATTATAAACTTCTTTTTCAACCATATCATTTGATTTGAAAAACTCAGCCGTAGGCAAAGAACTCGACGTATTATCATGTTCATGTTCAGCATCCTGATCAATTTCTCCCCCCTTATGACTCATATTTGTTGAATCAGAGGTAATATTGCTATCAGTCTTTTCCAACAGATATGTGTCATAAGTAAGTTTAAGATGATCAGTATGTTGTTGTTCATTAGAAAGAGCATTATCTAGATAAGACATATGTACCACAGCAGATTGTGCTTGGTGATTTTCAGGTACGTAGGCTGCATTCTCACATAATGTGAAATCACCTCCTGTGCTGTCACCATCATCAAACTTGTCTGATCTTGTTCCATTCCCCATTTGTTTAGCCCTTTCATCAATAAACCCATTAACATTACTCATCAATTGTAGTAATGTAACTCTGAACACGTCAACCTCGAATCCAGTGTAATTAGCAAAACACCCTTTTGTCATCTGACTGTCATAGTCATAGTCCTCAGTGTATTGCGAGTCAATGAACACCTGGAGTTGGTTATTGATCACACTGAAAGCTGCTCCGGATCTTGCTTCAGAGAATTCTTCTTTGTCAAGTTGTTGTTCAAGTTGATCTAAATATAGAGTCATTTCGACTGTGAAATCATGAACATCTTGACCAAAGAGTGCTGTGAAAGCCCGTGTGTAACCCATCACGTATTCAGATTTATCAAACAGAACCTTGAGATGTAAATGAAGTAGACGAAAACATTCGATGCAACTTTCCTTTGCATTAAACAGCATAAGTGACTGATGAAGCTCTTTCTCTTGTGATTTCGGGCACGAAGATTCCACATTAGTATTATCAGAATCACACACGTACATTTGTTGTCCAGAATTGGAAATCATTTGGTTATCATATGTGTCGTACAACTTGAGTACCTCAGATATTAAGGAATCTGAAGTAGTAGACATGATGTAACCGAGCACGGGATTTTACAATTCTATGATTTAAACCGAGAAATAGATTCTTTCGCGGGATTTTACAAAAATCAAGAATGAACCGTGGAATGATGCTTGATATGTGTTATGATGAAGGTCTGGTAGACTTGTTGATCTGATTGGTATAGTTGTTGCAAGTTATTATGGCAAAATTTTGGTCTGAAAAACTTAGAAACTCAATAACTTCATTCTGGAGCGATTTCAGGCTTCGAAAGTTGGGTTGAATGAATAAATTGATTCAACGTGTCCTTCTCCTCGGTCTCACGGTCGTTTTGACAGGTGTTTCGCTGAAAACGGAGTTACGGTTCAAAAGTTATGGCCGTTTGAAGTTTTGACGTAAAAAGTCAATTTTGGATACAAACCGCCTAGACAAACCGCATCCACGCCGCAGAGACAAACCGCGTAGACACAAACCGCATACCTCAGAGACAAACCGCGTAGACACAAACCGAGTTCACGCTGCAGAGACAAACCGCGTAGACACAAACCGAGTTCACGCTGGATAGACAAACCGCGTAGACACAAACCGAGTTCACGCTGCAGAGACAAACCGCGTAGACACAAACCGAGTTCACGCTGGAGAGACAAACCGCGTTGACACAAACCGCGTACGCACCTTAGAGACAAACCGCGTTGGCACAAACTTCCAAACACGTCACTTTCAATGCTGTTTGTCCTTTTGCCTAAACTAGTAATAGGACAAACCGCGTACCCGATGTGACACAAACCGCGTTCAAGAACGTCCAAAATACACAAACCGCATCCAAGAACACTTGGATAAAAACCACTCGAATCACCCAAAAATGCCACACAAACCTTAAATCTGTGAATCCAAGCACCAAATACTACTCTTATACTATTCCTAAGCTAGAAAGTACAAGGTATAACAACTTTTAATCACTAAACAAAGCACAAAATGAAATAAAGGTAACTTAACAAATCGAACCAAAAAAACCTCAAAAACTACACAAATCCGTGAATACCAACTCTCATGGACCTAACCATGGCTCTTGATACCAATTGTAGGGTATTCACAATGCAAGAAACACTTGTTTGAGGCCTTAGTATGGATCGAATGACAAAGAACTAGAGAGAGAAAGTGGGAACTTCTAGAGAGAGAAAGACTATGTGTATATTAGCTTGAAATGTAGGGAAGTTCCAACCCTTCCCAAGTGTGGGAAGGGGTATTTATACTTACTAATATTATGCCCCTAGTGGGCTGTGGAGTGAGCTGACAGTGGGGAAAGCCCCGACCCACTCCACAAATATAAATACGACTAAACTAATAATACTAATACTAATATTGCTAAGCTAATATAAATAAGCCTACGAGCTATGTAGATGCTAAATAGATGCTCGGGGTGACCGAGCCTTCATCTGAATATTTATATTCCTAACAATCTTCGATAATTTCAACTAAACTATATATATTTTTCGTGTCTAGGATAACTATGCCTCCCGCAACCAACTACGATCACAAAAAGACCATCCATTACCTTCCCAAACACCACAAAACCAAGGGTCTTACCGAAGCCCAAGTCAATATATTCAAAGCCTTAGAAAACTGATACGTCCATGAGGGTAGGGTTGTAGACCCCTCATTCTATGAAGATACCAATCTCCGCGAGCAATTAGCTATAATTCATTTCGATGGTCTCTTAGACATTGATGAGCCTATCATTCCTAGGTTCATTCTTGAATTTTATGCAACCATAGGTCTTAGTTCCAACGACGATGGTCTCATGAACATTCACTTTAGAATCAATGGAACCCAATTCAACATTCCCTTAGATCAATTTGGAGATGTCTTAGGAGTTCCAAATTATGGAACATGTGTCTACTCCGATAAGTGGTCATTAACAATCTTAGAGTCTAACCTTGAGAGAACGGCACCATATGCCACACCTTTGACCACCAAAGAAACCATTAGGGAGCATCTCTTCTTACCTAGGAACAACCCAACTAGGTTGCATCGAGGTCGTCATGTACCTAGAGATCCTTTTGCCATGGAACTAAATGAACTTAGGCCCGAGTTTAGGAAGTTAGAAGATGTTTTGAGAGCTAATGTCATTAGCACGGTAGGGAATCGGGATCACATCAACGCTTGTCTTTGCTATATGATGTATTGTGTCTCAACTCATCAACCCTTCAACCTTGCATACTATATCGCCAAACGAATGGCCGATATTGCGGTACAAGGTACCACCGCTATGCCCTACGGGATGCTCTTGACTCGTCTCTATAGAGCCTTTGCACCCATTCCTAGAAATGCCTTAGGATTTGTTCCCGATTATGATGAGATTCCACACACCTTTGTTCCCTTAAGCGAGTTTAGGGTAGCGGTTGACAAAGGAAAACGTCCTCGCCCTCAAACATCATCATCATCATCATCATCATCAATGAGTGACGATGATGGCTTGCCAAACTCTAGAATCACTCCACCGGAATACTTGCGTCAACTTCCACCGATTGCGAATGAATCACCGGAGTTCAAGCAAACCAAAGGAATGGTGAAGAATTTAGGGCGTTGGATCATGAAACTTCACAAGGGTATGAAGAAATTGAGCAAGAAGTTCAAGTGAGAGGAGTGTTTGGGTCTAGACGTTTTCAAACAATGATGTGTTAAACTTATGTGTATCTTGAGATATTATATTAGTACTTGATGTGTATGTGAACTAACTCAGATTTGCAGGTCGATAACACTTAGTGTTATCAATTTTCCGAGAATAAGCCACTGTTTGGCTTAACTCCATTTAAGGTAAGAAATTAATATCGGATTAATCCATGTCTATACGTGTGTTAGAACCTATATATTTAGCATATTTGCACTACATATTAGCTACTACATATGTTTTAGGAGAGTTTTCGGGTTTTGACCATCTCACGCAAAATATGACATTCATTCTGTTAAGAAACTGAATATCCATATGGCGGATTTGGCGGATCCCACTTTTTGGATCCGCCTAGTGTATCTCTTGGATCCGCCAGTCCAGAACCCACGGATCCGACGGCTCCCAAACTTTGGCTCCGCCTTTGTTGTCGATTGGATCCGTGGGTACCAACAGTAACTTTTTCAAAAATTTCTGACTCATCCCGACACTTAGATTTTGATTTGTAGCTTCTTTAGATTATATTCACTGATCATTGAACTCTCTAGAATGATTTAGGAACTCTTAGAACCCTAAGAACTCAATTTCCCACCAAAATTTGAATTTTCAAATTTTACATGTGAGTTACCTTTCTAATATAAGCAAGGAACCCTTTTGAGGGATCCGTCAAATCCGTGGAAACATCTTATCAACAGATTTTCCACTATCTCCTTGCATTTACTGCAAATCCCCCTCATATCACTCAACTCCATTTCAATGGATTGACCTTAGGATGTGACACGCTTAATTTTTTGTTCCAAATCATTAGGAACCAACATTCTCCATTGGATTTACATCCAATCCAAACACACAGACCAACAAACCTTCTGCCTATAAATTAGTACCTTAGGATCATCACTAAACTCACTCACTCACCATTTCCTCTACTTTCTCTCCTGTACATCTTAGCTACATTACTTCACCATGACTAAATCAAACAACTCTTCCACCTCTAGACCTCCAAAACGAACTGCCCGCATTAGTGTTAAACCATGTTGCTTCATAAACTTAGCAAACTCATCATCAGAGGAATCATCTCCTCTAAATATCTCATCACCTATTGCAAGTGAGAATTTTCTCACACTCTCCACTCTAACACCACCAAATGTAGTCATTCATACTCCACCACCAACAATTACTCCAATAGCTACCACTCCACCACCCGCTCCATCACAACCTATTAAATCACATCACCCCCAAAATCACCCAAACTACAACCAATGGAGCTATTTAGGACTCCACCTTCATCACCACACCCATACCTTGATGACTTGGAAGACCTTCCACCAAGGTCAACCAATCCTCCACCCATGACCTTTGAAGGTCAACAACCCATGCTTTTTCATCCGGTTTTCCCGGATATCCATGGTCCTTTATACCATGATGCACCACCACCACAACCGCAACCACAACAACTCTCACCAAGATCCACTCTCCATTCCATTGATGAAGAGTTTTGGATTAATCAACCCAACACCCAAGCCGAGATCAACGAGGAACTAAACCGCCTCTATGCATTCTCAAACATGGTTGACTCCCATCTCCACGAGGCTATGGACTTACAATCCACCTTGTTAGCCTCCATTACGGGTCCAACAAACAATCCACCACCACCATCAACAAACAACCAACCACCACCACCACCACAAAACCATGAGACTACTCTTCCTCCCGGTTTTTCAAGCCATGATTGCTCGCATTGCGAGAGAACCGCTCATTTGGCCCAAAGGACCAACATTTTGGTCAATGAGCTCCAAAATGAAATGAGGTTCATATTGAACCACATTCTAGAGCGTCTCAATGCAATCTCTCATCCTCCTCAATAGGAGCTTTGTTAGTTTCCTCTTAAAGGAACTTTTAGGGTGTTGTTTTAGAATTTTTCTTATTAGTATTTATTTTCCTTGTTTGAATGTAACATCATTTTTTCCAAGTAATGAATGTTATGTTTTTATGCTTGTGGGTGATCAACATTAAGCATATTATCTCATTTTAGAATACTAGCATCATGGTATGGTTGTCTTAACTTCACATATTGCTTGGATCAAATGTACATTAGGTACTAAATTTTGATCAGACACTTCATTTTGACTTTTTAAAGTCAAATGTGCTAAAACTTATTGTTTGGTTGACAATTACATATGCATTTTACTTCCATGAAGTAACTAACTTTTCTTTTGTAGCATCTCCTATCCTTCAAATGTATACGTTGGTACTCTAGCAATGGGGAGTATACATCGAGGGGGAGCTTCTCATAGTCTAACGATTTGTTTTGTAGGATCATACATCATCATACATCATATCCTTGTTACTCCATTTAGGGGGAGTATAAATCAAGGGGGAGCTTTAAAGTTCTCAAAATCGCATTCCGCTACGCATATCTTCTTTTTGTTTCGACAAAAAGGTGGAGAAAGGATTAAGTTTGCATTACTGTGAAACATCACAGTACATACATTTATACTTGAAATTGTTTTCAAAACTTGCATAAAACAAACTTAATCTATATTTTTAAAAAGACTCATACTTCATTTATTCATTTGCTTAAAAATACACCTTATGTTTTGTCATCAACAAAAAGGGGGAGATTGTTAATACAAATATCGTCCCAAAAACGTTATTTATATTTTATGATCTTTACTTAGTTTTGTTAATGACAAATACAAGTTATATCTTTTAGCAAATCATAAATACAAGTTAAAGTCTTTTTAGAACACATTTACATTTCACAAGATCACTAGAATTTACATTTTATACATTTACATGTTTATTTCCTAAAATGGAAACTTTATTTTTCAAAAGTTAGGATGACATCATGGCATGCATCATGTACACAATCTTGGTAAGATTTTGTGATATTTTGTTTAGATCTTCAAGCCAAAGAGTTGACATTTGAAGATATGGAAAGATTTGGAAATCTATTAGCTGTCCTGCACTGGCGGATCCAAGTGCATACAAGGACGGATCCAAATTTTGGGATCCGCCGGATCCGCCAGCTGTTCACTCAGTTTGCCTATAAATAGCAAGCTGATCATTTGGACAAATCATCACTCATATAGCTTAAATACATACTCATTCATTTACTAACCCATATCATTCATTCATTCATTTGATCTTTCCTTTTGTAGCAAAGGGATCAAGCATACAAGGATCAACGTTCTGTCGTTATCCGTTTAGCTTAGCCACTGTGTGATCTTGTACTAGTTTGCATATCATTGTTTGTATCATTTATATCAGTAGAGTGAGGTTAGTGTTTTAGTCCTTAAAACACAAAGAGTGTTGGGAGTGGTTGTACCCTTGTGAAAGAACCAACGGGAGTGGTTGTACCCTTGTAAAGAACTCGGTGTTTAGCTTAGTACCGGAAAAAGAAGTAAGCGACGTGTAAAGGTTTTCTCCACCTAGAAGGGAGCTTGTTTCTTAGTGAAGAAAAACTCTCGAGTTAGAGGCTCGAGGAGTGGAGTAGGGCAAGGAAGAGAGTCCTTGTAGCCGAACCACTATAAACAACAGTGTTGTGTGGTTTGATCTTTCCTCTCTTTACTTATTTACTTATATTACTTGTTTGTGTGCTTGATTGTTTACTTTACTTTAAAATCACGATAAGTCACAAAGCGAATTAATTTTAAACGGTAAAACTATTCAACCCCCCTTCTAGTTTTCCACAAAATCTAATCGTATTTTCTTTAAAATTTAACTGTTAGAATTGTGTTTCGAATTTAGTGTTTTGGTATTGTTGGGGGATTTTGCTAATCTCGGGTTGGTTTATAAATTTTAGGTGCTTTTGTAGATTTGTTGTCACCGCCTGCACATCTTATACATTCTTGCTTGGCGTCCATGTTATTCTTGTTGGGTGGGTTAGTACTTATTTAATTTAAAGTTTAAACATTTACATTTCAGATTTATTTATATATTTTAGTTTAATTTCATTGATTAGATGTACGGGAAAAACAAAAGAAAGATCCTGCCGGTTGTATGCCTAAGTCTTCTCATCCACAATCGTTAACTGAAGGTTATGCGGTTTTACTATTTATATATAACCATATATTCCATACAATTGTTCCTAAATTTGTTTCGATACTGTTACTGTATTACGCGGTTTTATATCAGTGAATTTTGTTATCAACAGATATGCTGCGAGAAGTGCCACCGCGTGTTGCCGCTACTAATAACGAACGGAACTGTAGGAGGCGCATATTTGCAGGTAATGTTGTCCTACGTATGGTTATCAATAAAATGAAAAGAAAAAGTAGAAAACTTTTTCTTTCCAGTTTATTGGATAGATGTATCGTTACAAATTTAAATGGTTGTTGCAGAGTTGAAGCACATACCGAAGATGCTCGGTTTTGATGTTCGTATCTTTTAGTACTTTTATGTATTGTAGGGTCAGTTACTTATGTCATATTAACCTTTCACACTATATAATTTTTGCAGGTATTAATGAACATATTGAGCCAATGAGGAATCATGCCACTGTTGAGACTGCGGCAGATCTCAACCATTTAAACATGTATCGGGTGCCACACCAGTACCTTTGGTTTTGTACGCGTGCTATTTCAATGTTGTTATTTCAGCGAACAGGCAAATTGAAGTTTCAAGGATAAGGGGAAATAATTCTGATATGAGCTGATTCGAACTACAGGAACAAAAATGTGCTAGACGCTTAGAACAAAATCCCGCAACCACCACGAAAAACGAACTCGAGCCGCCGCGCTGCGGCGGGGGCAACCACCTTGTTTAATTATATTTCTTCAATATTTAAATTAGACATTGTGGGTTTCTATCCCATCAATTTAGGAGAGTCACCCCATCATAAACCAATCATTACAAATAATCATTATCATTTATTATGATTGGTCACTTTATTGTTGTTATGATTGTGTTTATTACAAATAATCATTATAATTTATTATGATTGGTCACTTGATGGTTGTAAGAAATATGAATTTAGTGTGAAGTATAATTAGTTTGTTATTATTGTTTAAGAATTACATTCTCGTAAACTAGTTGTAAGAATTCTTATTCAACGAAATCTAAGGTTATGTTTGGCAAAATTAGCTGTGAGCAGTGAGTTGTGAGCTGTAGCCACAGCTCACTGCTCACCGCTCACAGCTTCTTAAAGAAGCATTGGAAAAATGAGCTTTCCTAAAAAATAACAAAGCTCACCGCTCTTTTGCCAAACGAACACTAAAAATCAAAAAGCTCATTGCTCACCGCTCATCGCCTCAAAAAGCTCCAAAAAGCTCTGCGCCAAACATAGCCTAATACATACTTTCTTTTGAGAATTCTCATTAAGAGAGAGAGACGAGGGTCAAACTTTAACAGTTGAACATCTTGTTAAAGTGTTAAACACGTCAGTTTAGTGTACATTGAAGCAAAAAAAATCGACTTTCTCGCATAAACTAAACAAAATTCTTTTGTTGAGGTTATATATGGGTCTAGTTGCTTAAATATAAATTATGTAATGGGGTAAATTGGACCTTTTCAGTTACTAAATTGCTACTTATTTATTTGTCACATACAAATAGGCCTAAAAGTTTTTGCTACTAAATTGCTAAGTATTAAAGAAAGATAATTTAGTAATAAGAAAAAGAGTCTACCCAAGTAAAGTCAAAAAGCATGCTTTAAGAAAGGAGAAGCTTTTTCAATGGTATCTCACCTGGTTTTCAGTCTTTTTTGAACGGGATATACTATATAAGCCCCCCTTACTATGTGGGCTCCGCCTATTCTGGTCAACATGTACAAATTTTAAAACAGACAATACAAGCGGCGACAGCACATAAAAAGTCAACACCCCCCCTATAGGGGGGCTTGAATAACTCATCCCTTTTTGGACCTTGGCTAAAAAGATAATAACTTCCTGCAAAATACAGACATACAAAATCAATGATGAAAAATTCTATTCACAAAAGCAACCAATTCAATAGAGGTGTAAAATAGTTGCACAAATTTCAGTGTACAAAATTCAGTGTATACAAATTTCAGCATACAAATTCACTGACGAGTTGCACCATGTATACAAATTTCAGTATACAAAATTCAGAATGTTTGGATTTTTCGAGTTGCACACTATATACAAAATTCAGTAGAGGTGTAAAATAGTTACACACAACTGTGTTGTGTAGTTAAAGAATATATTACCTTTTTTTGTTGTTATTGATTTGATGACTCAAAGTAAAAATCTAATTATGCAAGTTCTTTATCTATTTATTCTAATAAACGTGAATAATTTACAAGTTTATGAAGCAGCAAAAATAATTAATGCTATGACGTGTCTTCTCTCCTATTGGTCAGAAAATAATTAATGCTCTTATGTGTACAACACTGCTATGCACTACTCCTTTAGCTTCTATACAACTGTTGTTATTTTTGGTAGGTCAACAAGCCATCAATTCATTCTCGTTCTGTATGCTCCCTCCCTCAATCACTACAATTGAATCCTACAATTAATGTCAAGATTCATCCATTAATATCAGCCTATTTTCATTAAGAATTAACACCACCTGCAACTTCTCTTTTACTGCAAATTGCGTTTCAAAATCAAAATAAATAAAGTTTCAAATCATTTTCTAAATCACCAATTCAAAAAAACACAAAATTGATTCAACCAGTTTCAAAATCACCATGGATGATCTTGAATTCCACCCAATAATTTCGGTAAGTTTTAATTGTATTGAATCGATTTGGTTTATATTATTACTGATTTTTTATGTTTATGATGTAAACCCAGGAATGTCAGCTAAATAATTATTGTAACCAAACCCTAAGATAAAAGTTCCTAAAAGTTTTGAAGTGGAAATCACAGGTAAGAGAGTTTTGAAGTGGCTGTTATTCAGAAAAGTTATATGTTTAATGATTTTGAAAAAGAATTAGAGGTGTTGTAACCAAAATACCGTTTAGAATTACACTAATTATATTGGGGTTTAGTTTTGACAATTAATTCAATAACTTTGTTTATTACCGAGTAAAAAGTCTTGTTAACCATTGTATAACCTTTTTTTTTTTAATGAAAATCATTATTTTCAAGTTTCAAGTTATTGACTAGACTAATACTTTATAAGGATAAGTTTAGTGGGGGTAGAAACCACATGAATTAAAATCATAATCAAATCTATTCCATCCATTTTATTGACCATTTATGTACGTTACTCTAAGATAAATACGCTACTCAGTTTACAAATATAAGTACTCCATACAACTTACTTGTTACACATTTTATATTGTACCTTCCTAGATAACTAATATTAAAATGAGCTTTAATATTAAACGTTATCTTTTTTTCCATGAGATAGATTAACACGTGAATGATGGCACTTCATCTTATAGTAGATTATTTGTTTGCTTCCAAGTAGATCAAATCTTTATCTTTTATCATACATTCAAACATTATTAGGTCCCCAAAATAAGATGCTTAACAAATGTAACCATGTGGAGATGAATCATTGAGCAATAGATAAGGTTGATTTGGGAAGTTCTCTAGCTAGCTTATTCTTGGTTGCTATAAATTGTGCAAATAAACAATGAACATGAAAATGAAAGTATGCAAATAATCGATTTACTCGCAAGAATCATCCCTATCTCAAACCTTTGGCATTGAACATCCCCAAGTCCACAAACCTTTGGCACTAATCATCCCTGAGCACTAACGTCGTTAGTTTTACCTGTTAAGTATTAAAATAATATTTGTCCGTTAGTCCCTCCGTTAATATTTTTTGCACCATTAGTCCTCATTTTTTTAAATGAATTTAAAAGGGCAGCATAGGCTCGAACTCGGGTTTAAACTCGTTTTTATCCGTTTTCTAATTAACCTTTTTTTGGCTTAAACTCGTTTTTATCCGTTTTCGTCTCTTTTTATACGTTTTTGTCCGTTTTTATACGTTTTTTACGTTCTCGTCCTTTTTTTTACGTTTTCATTCGTCTTTTTACGTTTTTGTCTATTTTTTACGTTCTCGTCCCTTTTTTTACGTTTTTTGTCCGTTTTTCCGTTTTTTTTTAGTTTCGTCCTTTTTTATAAGTTTCGTCCATTTTTTTTACGTTTTCGTCCTATTTTTTACTTTTTTACGTTCTCGTCCGGTTTTTACGTTTTTTACGTTCTCGTCCATTTTTTTACATTTTCGTCCGTTTTTATATTTTTTGTCTATTTTCTTACGTTTTGTCCGTTTTTATCCGTTTTAAACGTTTTTTGTTTGTTTTTTTTACATTTTTTTCTGTTTAAAAACATATAAAAACGAACGAGACGTAAAAAAATGGACGAGAATGTAGAAAACGTAAAAACCGAACGAGAACGTAAAAAACGTATAAAAATGAACGAAAACGTAAAAAATAGACGAGAACGTAAAAAACGTAAAAAACGAACGAGAACGTAAAAAACGGACTAAAACGTATAAAAACGGACAAAACGTAAAAAAACTGACGAAAAACATATAAAAAACGGATGAAAAATATAAAAACGGAATTAAAACGGACAAAAGCATAAAAAAAAATGGATAAAAAGGTAAAAAAAAAACCGACGAAAAACATATAATAACGGACGAGAACGTTAAAAAAATGGACGAAAACGGACAAAAAATGTAAAAAAAAATGGACGAAAACATATAACAACTGATAAAAATGTAAAAAAAAAAAAAAGGACAAAAACATTAAAAAATGGACGAAAACATATAATAACGGAAGAAAACGTAAAAAGTTGGTTGAAACATATAAAAACGGACGAAAACGGATAAAAACGGACAAAAACGTAAAAAAATGAACAAAACCGTAAAAAAACAGATGAAAACATATAAAAACGGACGAAAACGTATAAAAACAGGCGAAAACGGATAAGAACGAGTTTAAGACAAAAAAAAGTTAATTAGAAAACGGATAAAAACGATTTTAAACCCGAGTTCGAGCCTATGCTGCCCTTTTTAATTCATTTTAAAAAATGAGGACTAACGGTGCAAAAAATATTAATGGAGGGACTAACGGGCAAATATTATTTTAACACTTAGCATGTAAAACTAACGATGTTAGTGCTCAGGGATGATTAGTGCCAAAGGTTTGTGGACTTGGGGATGTTTAATGCCAAAGGTTTGAGATAGGGATGATCTTTGCGAAAATACACAATCCACAGGGATGATTTTTGCAGTTTACTCTAATTCAAGTTTTGCCTCTGCGTGAGTTGTTGGGCCAATGATCTTGTTGGACCAATATTGTCATTGGGCCCTTTTATGGCTAGGAAAGTAGAAATTAGGATATATTGCCTTAATCAACAACAAGCTCATCTTAGTTCAAAAAAAACAAGAAGCTCATCTCGTTATTTCAGTTACAGTAAAACCTCTATAAATTAATGATGTTGTGACCGAAATATTTTATTAATTTAGCGAGATATTATTATATCGATAAATTAATAATTTATTAATTTAAAGAGGTTTTACGTATAACATTTAAATTTCTAAGTCCAATATATTAGTTACAATATATATTACTTAAAGATGAAAAATAAATTAGAAAAACAAGTTCCATCTAACATTTTAAAAATTCAAGGCATTGAATAAATTAATGAATGTTTACTAATGAATGTTATGAGGTTCAAGACATTGAAGAAATTGTGAATTTTTTTAGTAATTATTAATTTATAGTTTCGTTGGGACCAATATGTATACATTGGGGTTTCAAAAAAAATTATCATCTTATTATTTTATCGATTGGTGTCCAAATTTGTACTGGTCCCAAGTTGGGACTGGACAAATTATCAATTTCATTGAAGTTACTAATTTATCGAGTATTAATTTATAGAGGTTTTACTGTAACAATCTCAAACTCTTATCACGTCGACTTCTTAATCTCTATAACCACGAAAATCAAGCTTCTATCAGAAGTTATTTGTGTGGGTGACGTACTTGCGGTTCAAGTAACTGTTAATCGAGGTGTAATCTGCAAGGACTGTAGGCCAGTAGTAGCCATGTCTCCGGATCTCTCGAATTTCCATCAGCGCGCTCGATCTACCTATCTTTCTATTTAGTAGTTTGTTAAATGGTAGTCGTTTTTGGCATCGTCATATGGTTGCCACTCATTTTCGCAAAAAAGTTATACATGTTAAATTTTTTTTTATTTTTTATTTTTTTATGTGTGAACAAATCAATTACAACCAACTCATTTTATCCATAATTATTTGGCTTGTTGTTCTAAAAGGTCCTTAAAACCGTCCATATGATTTGTTATCCAGTCTCATTATCTAATCCATCCAACTCTTGCCTGTTTGTAGTCATTACTGATTACTTATATTAATTCTTTTTTAGAATTTGTGTCGTATCTATTGGGAATCTAGTAAAACTACATGAATTTACTTACGATATAGATAACACGAATAATAATGAGGGAAACAATCAATAGGTACGATGTATATTTGTTGCCATGCAACCTGATATATCAGTAGTGTTATAGAGTCGTCAGTCATACATGATCTTACTGCACAAAACCGCTATTGATATATATCTTAGTGATCACTAAAAATTCAATAGCCTAAGAGACAAATCGATCCAAGCAACCTGAACAGAAGATATAATGACTTATGTACTTAACGGGCTACTTGTACTCCTGCAATGAGCATCATGCAGCGACGGAACTAGGGGTTCTCGCGGGTTTTCGGGAACTCCATGATTTTTTCGATGTAATGTTAATTTTTAAAAAATAACTAAATAAATAAAAAATTGTAGAAACCAAGAATCATATGTTTCGTGGTTCGGGCGGCCTTGGTTGGCTGTGAAAGATGAAGGTGTTCATCTTTTAGAGAGAGAGTTTAGAGAGAGGGTGGAGAATTGTCAAATGTTATCTTTATTAAAAGTAACAAATGAATGGTACAATGAATTCCCACACACCCACATGGAGAGTCATGTGGGTAGATATAGGCTCTTTTACAACACAACTTTGCCTACTAAACATAAGTAGTCCCTGTGTGGGCTACTTAATACAAACCTAGTCCAATTCACGTGAGTGACGACATCTTTAGAAAAAAGCGAGTCTAACAATCTCCCTCCAAGATGTCGTCACACGTGAATGGTTACAATGAGACCTATAAACAATACAAAGTAAATTACAATAATAAACTTTTCCTGAAGTGCACAGTCTCTGTAGTCTAGATCATGCGGCAGACTTGAAGTTCTCTCAAATCCGAAGATCGCGGCATCGATCTTTGGTGATGACGGCACACATCCTTGTAGCTCTGAACTTCAACTGTAATGTACTAGTTAGGTTATTACTCCCTCCTAACTAGTGAGCCCTTTATTCTTTTCTGCTCCCTCCTGAATCGACAACTTTCTTTAGCCTTTAAGCACGCAGCGGAGACTGTAGCGCAATGGCTGTCGTTTGGGAGCATTAACATATCTCACACAGTAATTGCATCAAAGTAGGTATTAAGCCGTACTTCTCTCTCCATTTCCTTTTCCCTCCAAAGGGCGTACTTCTCCCTCCTGATGATTGCGATTCATCGTAATCATCATATAATAATGTACATGGCTTGGAGTACCTTGATCTTGAAGCAATACTAAATCCATGATAGCACGTCGACAACCCGTCGAGGCTTAATTATTGTGAGAATATGTTAAAAAATACTCTCAATACTTCTCTCAAACCAACCTTAAAATTCACCGGCTTCTAATAAATGACCACATGTGGAGACAACCCGATATGACCAACTTGAACAAGAAGTAAACACCTCCCCTCAAATGTGACTTAATCTTGTACGATAATGTGACTAAGAACCTATACTGAGCACTACAACGTAACTCCTTAAAGCATATAGGTCGTTTCATATACCCATCCATCCTTCCTTAACTGTATATGAACCTCTCTTGAATTATCCACATCTTTGTGTGTCACTGAGTACTCCATCTCAGTTTTGATAGTTAACTAGGTCACTGAGTACTCCATCTCAGTTTTGATAGTTAACTAGGTCTTCGTCCATCCACCCCTTGACCTATGAAAACTAGATAAATCAAGACTTAATCACTACACCCATGAGTGCCCAAACAAGTATCTCGAAAAGTCATGCAACCAACCAACCTCTAGACTTTGAGATAAATAAGTACACATGCACGAAAAATGTCACTTCAAAATCAAATCAATAATACCATTCTTCTCCCGTAGTCATTCTTCTTAACCATATTAGCCGTGAACAATGTATCCCCGTGATTGTTGCGATGGTAACCCTATATCCCTTTTTTTTTTTTTTTTTTTTTTTTTTTTGACATAATTTGAAATACACTAGGAAATGCCGTTACAAGAAGGCTAGAAAAATTTGAGTATAACAGATTTTGACGTCAATTTTTCACCTAAAAAATTCGAATTTTGACCAAAAAATTTGAATTTTAGGCCAAAATTTTCACTATTATACCAAAATTTGAATCTCGCGTAAAAATTGAACGTTTAATCACCTGAAAAAATTAAATTTTACTCCAATTTTCCCGCCAAAAAACTCTTTTTTTTTTTTTTTTTTTTTTTTTTTTTTTTTTTTTTTTTTTTTAGGAAGGGATACTAAGTTGAAGGGTATGAAAATGGAAAGGTTATAATCGGACATATTTCTCAATTTCAAAAGAACTGAATCGCGATAACATCCCAAACGAGATAACACCCCAAATGCGATAACCCCAAATGCGATAACCCCAACTGCGATAACTCCAACTGAGATAACCCCAACTGCGATAACCCCAACTGCGATAATCCCAACTGCGATAAATCCCATTCGCGATAAATCTCAAGTGCGATAACAGCCCAAATGCGATAGAGCTCAAACGCGATAAAGCTCAAATGCGATAAAGCTCAAACGCGATAAGCTCAAATGCGATAATCACAAATGCGATAAAGGCGTTGACTATTATCGCATTTCGTCCAGAAATTGAGTCCAATAATTGAGGTCCGCTGTTCACTTTCCAACCATTTTCTGACCATCTTTTTCTGCGATAATCTGACCATAAAACCCATTTTGAGCATAAAACTCAACCGTATATCCATCAGATCTACCACATATCACGGATTAAAGGACAAAACAATCTCAACCAAAACATGAATATAGAACTGTGAGCAGATCTAAGCTCGTATGAACCTGGGTTTGAGATTTTTTGACCAGCAAAGATACATAAGACCAGTAATAGGACTGTTTTTATCGTATGACACGGAAATAAATTCCGATGACCGGAAAAAAAATTTCGATGACTAAAAAGGAGATAAAAACGCAGCCTAAAACACATAAACGAACCACAAAAATCAGTAAACTCACCAAGAATCTCCCCCGGTTAGCTCTTGATACCAATTGTAGAGACCAAGATTCATATATTTCGTGGTTCGGGCGGCCTTGGTTGGCTGTGAAAGATGAAGGTGTTCATCTTTTAGAGAGAGAGTTTAGAGAGAGGGTGGAGAATTTGTCAAATGTTAGCTTTATTAAAAGTAACAAATGAATGGTACAATGAATTCCCACACACCCACATGGAGAGTCATGTGGGTAGATATAGGCTCTTTTACAACACAACTTTGCCTACTAAACATAAGTAGTCCCTGTGTGGGCTACTTAATACAAACCTAGTCCAATTCACGTGAGTGACGACATCTTTAGAAAAAAGCGAGTCTAACAAAAATACATCTATTTTTTCTAAATGCATTTTAGATGCACTGGTTCTATCGAAATTTGTTTCTAGGATCCCTGATTAGAAGGTAATATATTCATTTATTTATCGTTTAGAATGAATTCTTCGTTTTCAACTCGTTCACTTTTCACTAGGGGTGTTCAGTGTTTAGTTTGACAACGAACAAACCGAAAAATAAACTAGACTGAAACCGCATAAAACCAAACCGAAAATTTTAATTGGTGTATGGTTTGGTTTATGGTTTGACAAAAATATAAACAAACCGAACCGAAGAAATCCGAATATCTCAATCTACATAAAAGATAAAAAATTTAATTATACATAGTTTCTATCTTATCATCCAAGATAACAATCCTAACATTCAACTAGGTTTGGATGCCTGAAGATGAAATAATAAAGCTAATGAGAATTCTTGAGAGTTTTGTTGAAGAAAATTTTATCTTGTTTCGCTTTTATTACTTCTTTTTAGTTGTGAAACCTTTTGATATCTTAAACTTCTGTTTTGTTAATTTACTTGAGCATTTTGTGAGACTTTTTTATTTGCTAACTTTATTAGAACTTTTAGGTTTTTATTTATGGTTTCTAGAATATATTTTTATGCTTGCTTGAATTTGGTTTTCTTGGTTTTAACCGAAACCAAACCAAATTCTAATTTGGTGTATGGTTTGGTTTGGTTTTGGTTTTAACTTTAAAAATATTCAAACCGATAAACCCGAACCATACAACCCGAAAACCTAACCGATGAACACCCCTACTTTTCACCTCTATTATTGTGACAAATGGTAATTTTCACACTTTAAGTTAATAATAAATATTTATTTATTATTTTTAAACCGAGCATTTCTATGCATAACTACATGTTTCTGTGAATTTCTGAGCATTTCTGAACATTTTTTGGGAGCTGTCTCGCATATTGTAGCTTACAGTCACTGCTGAAAAAGTCTATTTTTGTCAGTAAGCGTAAATTATTCTATTTCTGATAGTTACTGACAAGTTTCGAATTTAACCGAGAAGTTTTCTCGTATTTACTGAAAAGCAACCCTACACGCGTACTGACAATACATTATATATGGTAGCAGTCAAATAAATACATTTTTAGGCAAATAATAATATTTTATTATTATTCTTAAGAAAACATCAATAAAAATTTTATTTTACGTACACGTGTCCAAAAACGTCAAAACGGGACTTTACGGTAACATTTAAGCTCACACCGACACATGATATATCCATGGTGTTCAAATTTTCGGATCCCCCTCCACTTTGACTTGTGTTGCCGCCCTCCTCCACTAGCCAACAAATGAGATCATGCAATTTGGCTTATTATGACATGTTATATTTGTTTTTATACCCTAAACACCCCACTAACCAAAACACACACACATTTTACTCTCTACAACTTACCTAGATCATTTTTTTCACTTCTCCCATTCGAATTCCACATAAAGTCAAGATCTACAAAATTTTGTTGAGTTTATAACAAATCGGGGTGTGCTTTCAAGTGTTTTTGGTTAATCAGAACGTATTGTGGGTAAATTTGGTGCAATTTGGAGTCTTTTTGGTCCCTCTACCCCTCGACATTTATCAAGAACATTGTAAGGGTCCTCAAAACTTTTCAATCTTGCTCATTACATGTTCTTATGATGTTTAAAGATGTTACCAAGTGTTAAATGTTTATGTTTTGTTAAATTGAGAAAGCTGGGGTTTGATATATGTTTACTAGTGCTCGACTTTCTTTGAAAGTTTTATACAAATTAGGTTATTTCTTGCTTGTATGGTAAATCTTGTTGCTTGTGGTACTAGTTTGATGATACAAATGTGATTAGTGTTAATTACACGAGTTTAAAACGAAATATACACTTATTTGGGTATATGCACAAATCGGCTAACTTTCAACCAAAAAAAAAATTGGGGTTTTGAAAAACCTAAAATTTTGGCTCAAAGTAGTGAAATGGTAAAATTAGTGGTTAATAGCTTATTTTGAATAGCTTATTGAATAAGCTATAGCTTATTGTGTATATGCACAAATCGGTTAACTTTTGACCAAATGATGTGATGAACGTGTTAAATTGATTTTTAAAAACTTAACGATATATATATCGTAACTTAAAAAGGTTAAATGGTTTTTGGGCTAAACTTGGACTATTGGGCCCATTATGGACTTTTCGGCCCAATATATATTTCGGGAAACAAAAATGAGTTTTCGAACATTTTTCGACTCACTATAATTATTTTTGTGAAATAAAACTTTATGTATCGATTAAAACCATTTTAAACTCGTTTGGACACTTCGAGCCCAATAAGGCTAATAAATGGATTTTCGGCCCAATTTCATGAATGTTGACTTTCTGTGTACTTTTGAAGGTATTTTGACTAAACGTTGATTTTGTTATCGAAACTTATAACTTAGAAGTAAACGTAACGAAATATATAGTTATAACGATAAATATATGCTTTTGGACTAGTTTTGTAAAAATACTTAACGTAAAGGTTTATTTGAGTGAAGTGCAAAACTTGGGGAAAATGGAAAAGTTTGAATAAACGAATGAGTCATGCCCCATTTTTTCTAAAATTTCGACACTTAGAATATATTCGGATGAAAACCGACTAAAAGACGAAACGAATTATTTTTATTATTAAAAATATTAATTCTTCTAAATTAATATTTTTAGACTTTATGAGATTCATAAATATATGTTATATATTTATACACTTACACTTATTTAATTTCTAAAAATTAAATACTTATTATAATTTCTCTTTATAATTACAATTATATTATAAATAATGATAATATTTATAATATAATATTACCCACTATCATCATTATTATATTAATTTTTTAATACATATTTAATTAATTATAAGCCCTAATTAATTAAATACTTAATTATTACATATATATATATATATATATATATATATATATATATATATATATATATATATATATATATATATATATATATATATATACACTTACGTATTTTGCGACGACAAGCACTAAGCACGGAAGTTTCCGTCGCACGTATTTTCACTGTACACTTTCACCATGAGTCATCACCAAAGAGACTTGTACGATAAACCACTTTTGAAATGTATCTTACCACACAACAAGCAAGAAATACACGAGCACTTGACACACGCAAACCTTTCAAATGAGTTAAAATGTTTAAAACACGAATATTACGCTAAGACTTACCATACAGATCTAGGTCGCGTGTCGGAGTAGTTGCACTGTGTTATTGTTGACTAGCAGATTGCTATTATTAAGGTAAGTTTATAGCCCCATTTTTATATGAATTATTTTATAAACTTTGGGGTGAGAAGCATGCAAAACTGTTTTCATGGATCAAATTGAACTTTGTTTTTACACACTGGTATGCGGATAACCTAAGTATGTTTGAATCCCATTGCGCCCACTATCATCAGCCGTCAATTCCTGCTGGGAAGCGTGTATGATATAAATAAATCTATTGGGGGTGACTCCCCCGTTCGGTTGCCCGGCAGGTCAACGCGAACGTATACCATGTCAGATTTTTGCCGAGTGTCTGGGGATTAACACTCGCGGGTACCCTTGTTTGCTATGCCGTTTGGCATATTGTTTGTCTAGTTTCAGTTGGATGAGCTTAGTGTTAGCATGCGGTTAGTGTGTGCCTGCTGAATTGTTTGTTATGGTCCATATGTGCTTATTTACTTTAAACCTATGAACTTACCAGCGTTAGCTGACTTTTAGCATGTTTTTCTCAGGTGTTTGAGAATGTATTTGTTGAAGGCAGGGCATGGCATCGGTCATAATTATAATAAGTGTTTTTACACATGCGTTAAACTCTGATTTGGGACAGTCATGTTAAATGGGCCTTGTTTTATTTAAATTGAACTTGATGTGTGACATTTAACTTTGGAAATGTAAACTATTTTTAAAACGGATTTTTAAATCCGTTCTCTATATCTTTGTGTTGTGATTATCAATTTAGTAGCACCCAAACATGTATGCTTCCGCAAATCCAGATTTTGGGGGTGTTACAATTATATTACGGTTTAAAAAAAAATTGCACCCGATCATATTTTGTCTTGTTTCCATCTCTTTCATCATGTCCAAGTGTCCAACCGTTCACGAACTACTTACTCAATAGGCATGTACCAAATCACTTTTGCAAATCCAAACCATAAATGTCGTCTTAAACAACAACTAACGTATTATTAGTTGATCGTCTCAGGAATATGCAATTGACATGCATTATTACTTTTAGGGGCCGTTTGGTTTGTTGCTAGGAATCACAATGGTTATCGGATTTGGTATGGGGTAGAATGAAAATGGGTATGGTGATTTCATTGCTTGTGTTTGGTATGAAGTTTGAGGTATGGGTATAAATATTTTATTAAAAAGAATTACCAAATCCATAAATATTCTCATCCGTCCATTTTTAGACACTCTGTCATCCACTTTCCTCTTTAGGGTGCCTTTGGTTTCATATGTGTGCTGTCACCAGTGTGTTTCATCACCAACCACAAAATGGAAATGACGACCAAGATTTCGATCTTTCATGTTTACGAAACTACCAAATTTGTTTCCATTTTTTTTCATTGTCACCATCAACAATAACACACCAACAACTTGTATTAATGATGATGAAAATTTAGATCTAAATTTGGTTTCAAGCTCATCCTTTTAGCTAACGCTCAAGACAACCCTCACATTCAAGTCAACGCTTATATCATGACCGCTGGAAGGTCAAAGGGACGGTGGGGGTTGATGCATATGGTGAGAGTTGGAGGCAAACCAACAACAATGGTGATGCAAATCAGTGGCCGTGTTGACGCAAATACCTATAATGTGATCAACTGGGTTTTTTTTATTTATTTATTATTTTTTATTTTTTTTTTTGGTGATAATAAAAAGAAACAAATTAAATTATGAAAAAGTTTGGAAACCTGGCTATAGGAGGCTATGTTGACTGGTATGGAGTATGGCGGATATTGATATTTCATATCTATATTTGATACCTGGGCCTACTAACCAAACGGCTTCAATCGGATTCAAACTCATTCCTCTATTCCCATTCACCTATACTAAACGGGCCCTTAGATATCAATAAATGTTTTGGTTGGGTATATCTAGGTGAAGGTGTCATTATTATATATTGATATTGCTTAGTATTAGCTTTAAAGTATCATATTCATTTTCAATATCATTTAATTTGTTAAGATCATTGATTAAGTTAGATGACTAGGTTGGCTGGCTCAAATCTAATTATGAGTTTGGATCCACTAAGTCTAAGGTAGGATTGCTTGTTTAAAAAGTCGTGTATTATTATAAATACATATGCAATCCTACGAAAAAAAAAAATAAAAAATAAAAATAATTTTACTGTATTCTATGGTATTCGAGCTTTATGTTCAACCAACCACAAAATAGTTATCCTCCGATCACTGGCTACTCGTAGATGATTTGAAGGAATCCTGATTTGTTTACTTTATTTCGCTTTATATTTTTGTTTTTTTAGTCTTTTTATCTAATTCACATCATAAACCCTAGAGCATAAAAACTCTAGCCGTCACAACACATCCCATATTATGTTGATTTAGTCATCGAACAACAAAAATTTTCTCATCAACGTAACTCTTTGTTTTACCGTCGGAGATAATTGTCGTTTTCCAAAAATAGTTAGTCGCAAAATTTACTGCTCCTACCTAAAGGCAAACAAGCCATGACATTAAAAAAATGTCACGCAAATGAGAAAGTCACAAGCAGTGAACAGCTACCCCGCCAAATGTAATTATGCTTCTATTCAAACAAACATCAAAGAAGATTATAAAAGATAAGAAGAAAGAGCGGCTTTCAACATATTTTCCATTTTATATGTCCGAAAGCCTACCGTTCAAACTGTAGGGGACTATTAAAAGACTGGGTTAGCTGGCCCAAACCTAATTGTGAGTTTGCGTCCATTAAGTTTTAGATTAGGATTGTTTGTTCACAAAGCTATTTATTGATTATAAATGCATATACAATCCTTCTTATGTAATAAAACAAACACAATTCAATCAACAAATCTCTTTGCTATTTTACATGAAATACTCGATATGTGTTTTATAAATATACTTTTTTTCATTGTTTGCTAAATGAATAAGTTTATAAGTTGTTTATTTGTGGGAAACAATTTTATCAATGCCTTCTGAAACTATTGTTAAAAGAAAAAAATACTTTGATAATTTGAGCCACTTTGATGCATTTGATCGTTTTGTTTGGAGAGGAGGAATGTCGTATGTTTATATCGTTTTTGTCTTAGTTTCAATATATTGTTGCATTTTCAACAAAAGATCTATAGGCACCATGTAAAAATCTACCCGTCACTAGATATCTTTGGTTAATTAATGTGGGCATGATTAAGGGTTGTATGGCATTTATTCGATTTCTGATGTTGCGGTCCTATCCATTGGAGGCAATGTATGTTCAAGCTAGATATTTTACAAAATGGTAGGTGGTTTCCTCTTGATGGGTGAGTTCTAACAAAAATAAAAATAAAAATCAAAGATCAAATAAATCAATCTTTTTCGCTCGATTTTACAATCTAAAATTAAAAACCCATTATTTACGTTTTTTAAAATAAAATATCTTACAAACGGTAAATCGTTAAGCGACAAAAAAATACACAATCGTGACGAAAACTTTTTTATCTTTCGATAAACATGCACTTCGATATACTTTCGACAATTTTTTTATTGGTATATAATATTATATGATACGAAATTACATGTGATTGGTGATGTGAGTTTTAAAGTTTAAAGCACATGTGATTTTTGAAACTACAAATCACATGTGATTTTTTTTACGTAAATTTCGATACTAACAAAAAAAATCTAAAATAAAGTTCGTCGAAAGTATATAGAATTGTAACTCTACTAAAAGATGTTATTATACTTGCCACCTGTTGGAATTTAAATAACATGACTATCATCTAAATAAATAAACACATCAAAGAGCATATAGCGGAAGCAAGATCGAATATTTAACACGTATAAAGATTACCGAATAATAAATGGTTACATACCTTTTGATCCTAGCCAAACAAGGATCTAATCTTCTCTTCACTTATCTTGATCAAACAAATAGGATTACCGTGAAACCCCTTACCTTTTTGTTTCACAATCCAAGATGAATAACTAAAGTAAGTTATTACCGAACTCTTGTACACACATACTATAACCAATCAAGTATTCATGCTAGTGAATGAACATGATTAAAACCAAACAATTTTGTTTTAACAAAAGCTATGGATCGACATTCCTAAGAGGTGTACGATCGGTTTGCAAGACAAGGAAGAAAGAAAACAAATTTTAGGGTTATAGCAATGCACAAGGTAGAAAAACAATAACCCTTTGATTTGTATTTATAGTGAAACCATTCCTTGGAGGACAAGAAGTCGACTAGGGTTAGGAAACCCATATGGCCGATCGACCTAGTCCAAACCATGGGGATTCTAGATCCTTCAAAGCCTCTAATTTCACTAATGATTCTTCCTTTATTCCCTAACGGTCGTTAGTCAATTCCGTTAATTACTTAACGTCCGTTAGTTATCATTTCGTGTCCAAATAATTAAATATATAACATTTATATATATTAATTATTTACTTGATCATTCATACGTAAAGTATGCAATCCCTCGTTCCCGGGTTCGATTCTAGTCGTACACGATTAATATTTTTCCATCAAACTCTAACAGCTCCCACTTGGAAATCTATTAAAGTGTAATTGACATTGGTTAGCGTCTAGCAACACGCCAATGCCCCTAGTACAACTCGGGTGGTGGTCTCCTGGAAAAACCATTCGATGATAAATCATCATACTCATCCTTTTGTTTCTAATACCACATTAATAAAGATATGGATCTAAGTCATTCTTTATTAATAATTCTGTTTCTCGTTGTTTCTGATTAAATAAGATTTCCAAATCTTCTTAACCATTCAGGGGAGATCTTGGGTGTGGCCACACATACATCTTACTAATCCTACGAGGGGCCCAGCAGTATTAAACTCCAAATAATTTGAAGGAACAAATTCTATCTTGACTACGAGCATAACACATGCACTTCGCAACGCTTCTGAAAGCAATCCTTATAGCTACCAGTTACGTATAGCGTTAAATTGAATCACAGAAATGCACTACATGCATGACAGTTATCTGGCATCTCAAGTATGAGGATAACTATATACACATGATTTACTTGATGACAAGATCCATAAAGTAAACTCATGAAGGCGGGATAAGTCCTATATTCAAACATTTTGAATATCATGTGAAATTTGTATGACAACGCATCAATATACTTTCAAGTATATTCTACCAATACTCGGATTTGTCTTAATTTAATGATATTCCCATATCATTAACTGACAACGGACAATTTAGAATATATAAATATATTCAAGGATATAAACATGCAAATATATGATATATTATTAAGAAAATGATAAACAAACGTAACGAGTATTTTATTTCATTAAAATAATAACTGTTTTACAACATCCCATTATCCAAACACTAATCACAGATATGCATGAAACTACTAGCTAAACGAAGTCCTATGCCTTCAGAAAGTTCTTTAAGCTTTTCACCGGGTAGAGCCTTCGTTAATGGATCTGCTAAGTTGTTATCTGTGTGAACTTTGAGTAGCTCGATCTCGCCTATCTCCACTTGTTCTCTAACATAGTGATATCGAATCGGGAAATGTCTGGTGCCCTTCATGATCAACGAGCATTGCGAGCAATTCCGTTATTGCCAGGTAAACCCTTTTCATGATCAACGAGAGTTGCGAGCAATTCCGTTATTGTCTTCCCCGAGCAATGCATGTTGAAATTCGGAACAAAACCCTTAAAGTCCTTGTTCAAGGACCTATTGATCAAGTTTAAACACACATTCTCGGCATAGGCATAGTTCAGCTGTTGGAGACGATCGATGTAACCTTTCATCTCCAACACATGATCTCGAATGGGTTGACATTCCTTTTGCCTACAGCTATGGAATTGATCGATCAAATCATATAGTTCGACAGCTGGAGGTGTTTCATAGGTTTTCTGGAGTTCATCAAGCATATCCTTAGGAAAGTAGTTCTCAAATTGCTTTTGCAACTTGGGAATCATACTGTTTAGCATTAAGCATGCCACCTCGTTATGTGTATCATACTCCTTTTGCCAGGCTGCTTTAACTTCATCAGATTTAGTTTCAGCAGGCTGCGTTGGGCAAGGCTTTGTCAAATAATCTAGCTTCTTGGTCACACGCAGTACAATCCTCAAGGACCGATGCCAATAATTGAAATTAGGGCCAGTCAGTTTTTTCCTCTCAAAGTGAGCTTTGAAAGCGGAACTTGCAGAAGTGTTGTCGGGTTGAGCCATTTCTACAGAAAAAGTTCAAATATTAGTATTTTTGATAATACAATTTTTCAAGAAAAGAAAATTACTGATGTGCGTTCCCGAGCTTTAAATTTATAAACAAGAATTACCGGTTAACTAGGAACACATTCGGGCAAGTATACCCTAGTCAATTGTAGTATAGAGGTTGTGGTAAGTCAAGGTCGTCCCAAGAGACTTGGTTGCACTCAAGTGTCGTTTGTTTGTTTAAGCAAGTAACAAGTTGATGGTTATGATTGTCACGGATCAAACCAACAAAAAAAACAATATGAGAACAAGCACACAAAGAACATACATGTTTGGCAATGATAATAAGTGAGTAAGAACTTGGTGTGAGCCTTTACTAGGACTTGGTGTAAGGACTTGGTGTAAGCCTTTACTAGTTTGGAAAACATATTATCATTGGTATTCCTTTCGGCCTCTAGAACCAATAATAATTTAGTGTTTTATAAATCAGATATACATAAGTCTTAATCAATTGGTCATGTCATAAAACTTATGCCTAAACCAACAACAAACAAAGAGTTCTTTCGACCCTTAACTTTGATGTTATTAATTCGCGAAGTTTCATTTACTTGATTAGCACATATTCAAAAGATGTCTTTCGACCTTTAATCCAAATTAAACATTCACTTGTTATGTTTATTAAGTTTCTTATACAATCGTCACAAAGTACAAGACCAAAACATTCGTCGACTAATGAATTGAAATCAACCACTATTGAGAATCCCGTCGACATGTAGACCCAACAATGATTAATCAAAACAATAAACAAGACAATATCCAATTTAACCAAATATGATGTTATCAAACAAACACTAATTATATCCAAACATCCTATTATCACAAGTTATCATATAAACCAAACATGTATTAAAACATCATTCATAAGACAAAACATGTATCAAGAATCACATCATCAACACAATCAAAGAAACAAACATTCTTAATATTAAAAGAGAAAATACCAAAGTTCATAAGATGAAATACAATCCTTCTTTCCTTCCTATGAAATCGACCAAACCACCCCCTCAACACCTCTGGAAAAGGGTGGGGGGGTGGTTAAGAGAGATGGTTATTGAGTTTACATGAGAGATGAGAATAGTTGGATATGTCACACTCCTCCAAATGCAAAAATAGGTGTATATATGCTTATGAGAGAGCCTTGGCTAAACTTCTCCTCCAAGTGTCATTAAAATGACAGGAAATTTAGTTAATGGAGGCACATGATCGGACTTGGGACTTAATGGCACTTAAAGAAGCATTAAAAATAACTTGGAGAAGTCAGATTCAGCCATCCGATCGGATACGGGGCAATACCGATCGGATGGATGCAAAAGTTAGCTCCATCCGAATCGGTTGCGGGCTCCTACCGATCGGATGGAGCATTCTGGCCAGAAATGATAAAAACCAAAGTTGTAGATCTTTCTCTTAGCTTTCCGTGGGCGCTTGAATCAACTAAATCCGAATTCGTATGCTCAAGTTATGGCCAAAATGGTGGAGGTGTGTCGGGAACAACGAGGCTTTCATTATTTATTCGTTTGAGCTTCTTTTCTTCATTTCTTTTCTCGTTTTCCCTCTTGTGCTTTATTTCTTGAGTCTTTGGAGTGACAACATCATGACTTTATCTTCTCGAATATATTCCACGAGACTCGCTTTTGTTGGGAATTCTTCGTACATGCATAAATCTTCGTTTATTGATCATTTATTCGACTTTTTCTTCGTTTTCTTGTATTTGAGCTTCCATGAACCTAAAACATAAATTATACTCAATTAAGTACCATAAGTTCATAAAAGTGACCAATATATATGCATAAAATCCACAATAACGCTCCTAAAAACATGTTAGATTTGAGCGTTATCAAATCCCCCACACTTGAACTTTGCTTGCCCTCAAGCAAATCTAAGAAAAGAAAATTTTAAATGCATACCTGAATGACAAAACGAAAAGAAAATTTTAAAAATTTTAAAAAACTTTAACGAGGCATCCATCCGATCGGTTTGCACTTCCATCCGATCGGATGGACAATTCGTAGAAACATGCAACCTGCCAACCGAATCGGATGCTCGCACATCCGATCGGTTGGACAGAAAAAAAAATTTTTTTTTTTTTATATATATTTAATAATAAAAGAGAAAATAAGCGAAAAATGAGCGCAAACTCCCCCACACTTAAGGGTTTGTGGTATGTGCTTAAACACATACCTTTTCTTAACCAAAACCGGACCCAAAATGACCAAAAACCCGTCCATAACGCCAAAAGATATAGTGTTTTTGTGTTTTGTTTATGCAGGGATGGATATCGTGAAAATTGACAAAAGACACGGAAAAATCGGGAAAACGAGCACGAGATTTGGAAGAGTGTCAAAAGTCGTAGCCGGGAAGTTTATGTCATCCAGATCCTTGAAGAATCATCAAATGTCAAATGAAGCCCTTGGATCATTTCAGAAGATTGGCAGAAGTGGTCCTTGGAATTTCATATTTTACATCTTTGGTCCTTGCTTTTTACCTAAAGCTAAAATCCTTAAATCCTTAAACCACACCTTACCCGGATTTGCTACTAACCAACAATCCAAAATAAAAAACCCACAAAAATTCCAAATCCAATCCACAAACTAAATCTTACCCAAGCCCACCATCCCACAAGCCCACTAATTCTAAATACTAACCCGATCCATAGAACAAAAAATAACCCGATCCTAACCCTATATCCCTCGGTCAAAAAGAGTCAAATAAAGATAATAATAAAACAAATTCACCCTCTTATCTCTTTCACAAAAACCCGCCTCCCACAAATTCACCCCCAATCCCAGACGAGTTACTATTCACCGAACCCTAAAATTCACCTCACCCAAATTACCCAATTCCCTAATAATTACCTCATGATTAGTGGTTCTAGAAGAGTCTGACACTGCCAGGGACACGTGGAGCCTGCTGATAGGCTCGAACACCTCACTAAATATGATCTAAGGGTCAAGATCGATTGGATGATGCAAAAGATTGATCAAGGGCTGAAAAGGACTGAAGGAAGCACGCGGATCAGTGACGTGGACAGCTAGAAGCTTCACCCCGTGGCTATAAATGCCCCTCTCTCTCACGATTTCGGGGTTAGCTAGTTAGTAGTTAGTTTTCTTAGGAGTAGGAGTAGATTAAATTTAGTTATAAGCTTTAGATAATTGTATTTCTGATTTAAAATCTTTGTATTGAATTCCAGTTGTAATAATATTTTAGTTTGATTTTTAAAATTTCTTTCCATTTAAATTTCACTACAATTTAATTTCTCAAATCTGTTTCTAAGTTTGAATTTACTACTTTCTAGATCTCATTCAAGCTAAATAATAGCTTGTTGTGAGATTCGTTGCTTTATTTCTGTTTTAAATAGTTAAAAGGACTCTGGTCAATGAAAGTCAACTCGGGTAAAGAGATGATGTTCATGGTGGTTTATGGTGATTCTGAGGTGGTATTTGAGCCTATCTAAAAGATAGGTTTTGGTTGGAGTGCTTCCTATGTTAGTAAGGGTTTGAAAATTCTTTTTCCATTTTAAATTTCATATTCATTTTAGTGGCATATTAGTTTAGTTCTGCTGAGAAGTGCTTTGATTACTGTTCTTTTGATCTTGTTTGATTATGAGTTGCTAGTTTTAGTTGTTTCAATCTGAGCTTGCTGATATTCTGTTGCATTGATTATTTGTTTCTATCTGATTTTGCTAGAATGTTCTGTCTCAATTAGAATGTTTGGATCTGTTTGTTTAATGCTGCTGTAGTTGTTGTTTTGTGGTAATAATTGCATAATTCAGTCACTTAGAGTAATATTAGAGTAAATCAGCATGAAAGTTAGGAGCTACTTCATTAAATATTCAAAGTAGATTTTCATAATTAGTTAACTGTTAGAGTAGTATAAAACAGTTAGTATAATTATAGATATAGTTGCATAATAGTATAAGTTAGCTTAATCTAGTGTGAAATTAGCTTAATACAGCATGTAGGATAAGATTAGATTGTTAGAATTTGGATTTGGTCAAAGTAGTGTAAGCATAAACAAGTCAACTGGTTCATCATCAGGTGTCTCTTAGACACCTGATCTCAGGCAAAATTAGTGCATCAATTGAAGGTTTGTGATAGGATTTTAAATGTTTTTATAATCTCAGTAGTGCTATAGAGATTTTGCCCCCATTAGGTTTCAAATATTAGCTTGTTAGGTGCTTATTAAGTAGCTAGAAAGTAGGGTGTTAGGGCTTCAATTTCTGTTTAATATCTGTTGCTGCTAATGTGCTTATCTGCTTTAATTGTTGCTTAATCTGACTTATTCTAATTTCATTGTGCTTATTGGAGTTTTTTTCTTTCATGTTTGAGCTTTGTAAACTGATTTGAGCTTATGTGGCTTATTTTGGCTTATTTGCTTATTCTGAATAAGCTCAATGTGTTTTTTCTGGCTTATTGGCTCATTGTTTTTATTTTTCCTAGAAAGTAGATTTAATTTTCTAAAATCCCTGAAAATACCAGATTTATTTGAGCTTGTTTGATATTTCATTTGATTTTTCTTAGATTAAATCTATTTTTAATAATATAAAAAGAAAAGAAAATAGAATAAAGTCTGTGTTGTCATTTTTGGTCCCTAGAGTTTCTGTTTAAGTTTAATTCGTGCCTAGTTAGTGTTTAATATTAAATCAGTTTGTTTATTGGCAAATTTAGTCCCTGTCTTTGTATAAAAACGTTTTTAGTTTTAAATAAGTTTTAGAAATTACAGTTTCAGTCCTTGTCTTTAGTTTTAAAACTTTTAGGTTCAAGCAAAGTTTCTGAAATTACATTTTTAGTCCCTAAACTTTTAAACTTTTTGTTTTCTTTAATTCTCTTTTATAAAATTAATTTTATTAGATTACATTTTCAGTCCTTTAGGTTTTTAGCCTCGCATCTTTAGGTTTATTTCTTCACTATTAGTTTTATAATCTCGGGATTAACCCGGGATTTGCATTTATTTGATTTCTTTTTGTGTGTGCATTTATTTTAATAGCGTAGATTGCTTTTAATATTTCTTATTTTAGTGTAATCAATTCTAAAAAATATAATCTTTCGCGTCACTTATTCACTTCACATTTTTACGACTCCGAATCGACTTAAACGCCGTCAAACCTTCGTTGGGAGAACGACCCGGGGAAATTGTATTCGTTACGATTTCTTTAGAAATAAAAATAAAGATAAATATAAAACACCAGTTTGCTTGCCCTCAAGCAAATATTAAGAAAAATAAATCCCACATGGTGCATGAAAAATGATTATAAAAATTATGATGCAAATCTACCAAGTACAAGTACAAGATAAGATTCATCATTTTTAAGCTTTTAGATGAAAAACCGAGATGTATGAAGATTTCTTGCTTGAGTAACATTTCTAAACACCTCACAAAAAAGAAACGAAGTATAATTCACTCAATCACTCATTTATTTAGGTAGTGGAGTATATATAAGAGAAATCACACTCATCACTCAGTCATGATTCGTTTATTACCATAGGCTTGTACAAGAAACAAAACTCCACCGACGTGGCGTAAGCACCAAGTGTAAACATCTAAAGAGGACTTTTATTCGGGTTTAAGGCTTAAAGGGTAATATCAAACTTACGTGCAACTATCTCGTGCAAAACATAATAGCTCGCTAACAACGAATTCTTGCATCACCAAATAACGGATGGTCACTAAGGATAACCTTAGATCGCTAACAACGCTACCTAATTCCTCAAGAAATCGGATGGTCACTACATGTCAATACACTTGATAATTTCACAAAGTCAAAAGGGTAAGGATAAGGCATTGGGGTATTTATGAAATTGGTTTTAAAAGAAAAATAAAGTCAAGTCTAATACCCATGTTGCTAGTTACTAAACAATCCGCAAATCCGTAAATGATTATAGTTAACAACTTTCTCCTCTTCACATACCGATCACCAAATATATATGTATATCACGTCTTAGCACATTGGCTAATCGATATCTCAAACATACTTCATCTTCCTTCATCTTCATAATAATATAGCACATTGGCTATAATTGTCATCACACATATTTTTTCTTTCTTTCTTTTTTTTTTTTTTTCTTTTCTTTGATGACTTATTCATTTCTTTTTTCTTTTCACATTTTTTTTTCAACGCCTCTCTTCCATACATCACATCTCCCCCACACTTCGCATAAGCATACACCACAAAAAATACAAATAAGAAGTTGGCCACCTTCATCTTTGTCGGAATGGCACATTCAAATAACGAAGTGTAACCAAACTATTAATCATCAAAAACAATCCAACATACCAAGCAACTAGCAACCAACCATTTAGACTTCGACTAAGGGGTTAGGCTAAGGTTTAAAGTGTAAAATATTTTTGTTTTTTTCTGGATTTAATAAAAAATGAAAAGGATGGCTCGAAGGGTTTAACTAGGGGTATCTAGCGCTAAAGATAAACGCTAACAAATGGGTTCCATATGGGTGGTTAACTAACCAGTGTGGCTAGCTAATATATCATTAGATGTAAAATGAAGGCCATTTGGTTTAATCCTAGGGGTGCCTCTTTATCACACGTATACACTTATATCACACGAACGCGATCTTACTGCGGTCTGGTAATGATTTACAAGTACAAGTTCTAGAATAAATAAAATCACCGGCACACTCATAGCAAAAGATCCAAGCATAAAAAATGTATGCTATATATATAGAACAGGCTCAAATCCTCACAATTTAGTGGAAAGGGCTATAATATGTGCTAGCAAATGTTATCGATCCCAGAATGGATTGCAATATTAATTGGGACACATCTCGAATTTTTCAAAATTTACATATTCACCAGTGGGATGATCCAGTTATTCTAATATATTATCCTAAAAGCGAGAAAACATTTAGATCTCAAGGGCAAACAAGTGTACAAAATTTTAAATTGGACCAAAAAATTATAAATTTGAAAAGCAGTTTCGTTTTTCCACTATCTAACTTTCCCCCACACTTAAGTTACGCATTATACTCATTGTGAAAAATAAACTTCAAAGCATGTAAAATAGGGAAAATAAATAAGTAAATAAATAATCCAAGAGAAACGAAACTTCCCGGGCCAAGAAATCATGATCGAACTCCATATGATAAGGTGCTAAGCAAATGCTAGCATAAGCTTGTGAGATCAATCAATTTCTCTTCCACAAAACATCTCCACACCAAGTGTAATATCACCAATAATCCAATCTCCAAGAGCTTATTAAATCTGCAAAAATAAACTAAACTACAAAAAACGCGTAAAATCCTAAAAACTCACTTTCGTAGGCATCACGGTTGCATTTAGCGTATGCAACAAGCCTTTTAAACCCCTCGGTGGCCCGAGTGGACGAGTGAAGTCTCGTGAGGGTTTCCAGTGAACATACCCACAAAGTTCAAAACATTTTTTTATTTTTAAAACAAGTACTTATTTATTCACAATGTACTAAATTAACAAAATTAAAAATTCAAAAATAAAATTTAAGTAGAATAAAAGAAATGATACTCTTGCAAAAACCAAAATACATTTAAACTTATTCTATCTAAACACAAACACACAAGAACAAAAAACGAAAAATGAAAATAACATTTTTTTTTTTATTTTACCGATTGGTCCATCCGATCAGTCAGGGTATCAAACCGAATCGGTTGGGGATTAACAAAATTTACCGAGAGCTCCATCCGATCAGTCAGGGTATCTAACCGATCGGTTGGACAATTCGTAAAAACCAAAATGGCCCAACCGAATCGGATGCTGGCAACATCCGATCGGTTGGACAGCTCGGAAAAACTTTTTTACTCTTTTTTTTTTTTTTTTTTTTTTTTTTTTAAACAAAACAAGTTTTACTTAAAATTTTTTATTGACAAAATAAAACAAGAAGACTTAAAGTAACATCCACGAAAATAAACACAAGTAAATAAAACACATAAACACATATGTACAAGAACATAATACGACACTTAAAACAAAAAGAAACATGAACAATTAAAAGCACAATGAAAGAAAATGACAAGCACATAGACGCAAGCAAACACAATTAATCACGTAACACAAATCAAAACAAAACGATCTAAAACAAGATAATCTTATTCCAAATTAATACGAGACTAATCTAGACAAGAAAAACACAAACTAAAAAGAAACACAAAAACATGCAAGAGATCACATAACATATAAAATATAAAACTCACAAAACAAGAAAAACACAAACTAAAAAAAAATGGGACAGAAGCCTCCAACCGAATCGGTTACGGGTGGTGACTGATCGGTTGGAATGATTTGGGTGGTCCAGCCGAACGGTTGAATGTCAAACCGATCGGATAGAAGGCTCGGTAATTTTTATTTTTTATTTTTTTATTATTATTATTTTTTTTTAAAGTAACATTTATAAACTTTAACTAACATAAACCAAACATTAAATACTAAAGAAAATGAAAAATAACAAAACTTAATTTTTTTTTTTATTCTTTTTACCGAGAGCTCCATCCGATCGGATGGAAATCCATCCGATTCGGTTGGGGTTGTTTGGGTGGTTTTTTTTTTTCTTTCGCAAAAACTTTTGAGCAATCTTATGAAGCAAACATTGAAATGATTATTTTTAGAACACATGAAACCAAATCCTAACACCAAAACACTTGATTTTGATGCCAAGATCATTTAAGCAAAAGGTGAGAATTAAGAGATTTTTGAAACAAAACGCAAGGGAGGCAATTAAGCAAACATCATGAGAAAACAAGCAAGCAAGCAATCAAACAATAGCAAAGAAACAATCATTCATGAGCAAGAGCAAGGAAACAATTATTCAAACGCAAACATCACAATCAAGCAAACATTTCAAGCAAACATTTCAACAAGCAAACGAACACAAAAATACAAACGCAAGTCCCCGGCAGCGGCGCCAAAAACTTGATGTGCGTTCACCGAGCTTTAAATTTATAAACAAGAATTACCGGTTAACTAGGAACACATTCGGGCAAGTATACCCTAGTCAATTGTAGTATAGAGGTTGTGGTAAGTCAAGGTCGTCCCAAGAGACTTGGTTGCACTCAAGTGTCGTTTGTTTGTTTAAGCAAGTAACAAGTTGATGGTTATGATTGTCACGGATCAAACCAACAAAAAAAACAATATGAGAACAAGCACACAAAGAACATACATGTTTGGCAATGATAATAAGTGAGTAAGAACTTGGTGTGAGCCTTTACTAGGACTTGGTGTAAGGACTTGGTGTAAGCCTTTACTAGTTTGGAAAACATATTATCATTGGTATTCCGTTCGGCCTCTAGAACCAATAATAATTTAGTGTTTTATAAATCAAATATACATAAGTCTTAATCAATTGGTCATGTCATAAAACTTATGCCTAAACCAACAACAAACAAAGAGTTCTTTCGACCCTTAACTTTGATGTTATTAATTCGCGAAGTTCCATTTACTTGATTAGCACATATTCAAAAGATGTCTTTCGACCTTTAATCCAAATTAAACATTCACTTGTTATGTTTATTAAGTTTCTTATACAATCGTCACAAAGTACAAGACCAAAACATTCGTCGACTAATGAATTGAAATCAACCACTATTGAGAATCCCGTCGACATGTAGACCCAACAATGATTAATCAAAACAATAAACAAGACAATATCCAATTTAACCAAATATGATGTTATCAAACAAACACTAATTATATCCAAACATCCTATTATCACAAGTTATCATATAAACCAAACAAGTATTAAAACATCATTCATAAGACAAAACATGTATCAAGAATCACATCATCAACACAATCAAAGAAACAAACATTCTTAATATTAAAAGAGAAAATACCAAAGTTCATAAGATGAAATACAATCCTTCTTTCCTTCCTATGAAATCGACCAAACCACCCCCTCAACACCTCTGGAAAAGGGTGAGGGGTGGTTAAGAGAGATGGTTATTGAGTTTACATGAGAGATGAGAATAGTTGGATATGTCACACTCCTCCAAATGCAAAAATAGGTGTATATATGCTTATGAGAGAGCCTTGGCTAAACTTCTCCTCCAAGTGTCATTAAAATGACAGGAAATTTAGTTAATGGAGGCACATGATCGGACTTGGGACTTAATGGCACTTAAAGAAGCATTAAAAATAACTTGGAGAAGTCAGATTCTGTAACACCCCCAAATTTTAAATATAGCAGCGGAAGATTAATTTGGGTGTTACCGTGAGGATCGAAAACAAAATCATAGAAAAACAGCCTGAGACGGCATTTTTAATTTACATAGGTCCATAATACAAATTCAGTTACAAAGCGTTACATCAGAGTGCTAAGGTTTCTCCAAAGAAACATCATTTTAACTGAATTACAACTTTATTTTACACCATTTATTGAAGATAGGGTACGCCTGCTCCATGCCTTGCCTTGCTCCTCTAGTTTCCTGAGATACATGCTTAAAAGTCAACATAATGTTGAGTGAAATCATGGAGTTTGTAATTTAAATATCAGTTCGATTCACAAGTAAGATTGTATTGGAGATACAATCAGTTTAAAAGTTGATATCGCAGTTCATATATTGCCCTAAGTCTCATGACACGCAAACGTTAACAAAGTACCGCATAAACGGAGGTGTCCATCAAATTAATGATGAAGGTTTTGCCCTCGTGTAATAGGTGATTTGCCAATTCCTATTTCTCTCAAATATAATGCATCGCGACTAATACGACTAGCAAAAAGCATTCCGTCCAAGTATTAGTGGGATAGGTCGTCAGCCTCTAATCGATCTATTCATTATATTCGCGTTCACCGCAGTGATTAATGGCTCATGATAAAAGGGTCTTGTGGCAATATGGTAACTTAGGCATATATCAAGTCAGGTAGCATACAGAAAAATACTTGTGATCTGTTTATAGCATGTATCCCCCTCACGGAGTTTAAAAAGTATAAAGAGTTTAAAAAGTGAGGCCATGACTCACCTTAAGCGTTACTGGTGATGGTGAAAATAAACTCAGAGGTGATTATAACAACTTCGATATGGAACCTGGTAAATATATAAATAACTGAGAATCTGACTAATTACTAGTGGTATTTGTGAAGTGAGTGGTGAACGATGAATATCGGTGGTGGATAATGGTTTGAATGACAAATGTGGGTGGTTCATGCTTGGCGTGCTTGCCTATTAAAGTAAAGACATATATGTATGCACAATGCTCATGATTTTTATATCTATCTTCCCGATATGATATTCTCTAAATGCATGAATTAAAGTGAATACTAACTCGTAATATTTATAGTACTAATGAAAGTTAACTAATATGTAATAAAATGTGTAAATATGCATATGAAATAAAGATGTGGTGCAAAAATGAAAAATAGAATAAGAATGTCAAGTTATAACAGTTAGTACTTGTCCTTTCCAGATTTTACATCTTTTACCCTAACTGTGGCTCGCGTTGCATCGTTAGTCCTCGGTTAAGTCCATAGTCCAATAATAGTCCAATATTTGTCCATATGTCCACATAAGGCTTGGAGTTCAATGGTATGTCAATTTAGGTCCTCTACAAACTGTTTTCACTGCTTCAGTCCATAAGTTTCTCAGTTTGGCAGTTTTAGTCCTTATAGTTAGTTCGCGTTACGTTTTTAGTCATTTTTGCATAAAAATGACGGGAAAAATATTCTGAAAATTTCTATAACTTTATTAAGTTCATTTTAACTTATTTCAAGTGCTTATTCCAGGAAAAAGCTTATTTTTGTATCAATGGGCCAATTAACGATTTATCTTAAGGCCCGTTAATAAATTTAGAGGCGAGGGCGTGAAAATAGTTTTGGGCCTGAACTTGGGCTAATTTTGTGATTCTAAAAATGTTTCATAGGGGTGTATTGGGCTGTTTTAACACTGATGCTTAATGGGCTTTAGTTTAGCCCATTACCGAAAATGGCTTTTGGTTTGTATTTCCTGAAAAAGATCTCATGTTTATGCGACTAGCTTGCCTGCTTTTAAATGGTTGTAACTCGATTATTTTTAAGTGATGTTTAAGCGAAATTGGTAGCTAGTTGGGAGGTCTTTGAAGTCATATAAAAATAATGCATGGTTATTTATTCGAATCGTGGTTTATGGTATTGTTTCCTAGGCGACGTGGCTGTGTTCAATGTATGAAGCCTTTAAAATTTCTAAGTGTTTTCAAAACAGATTTTTACCATTCACTTTGTTTACTTTTAAGGATCAAAACGTGAGTGTCGTTACGTGTTATCTAAATAAAAAGGGTAGTTAGCGATGTCTTTTAACAGGTTTTGTAAAGAAATCGTATAGTCATTTAGTTGGGTTGTGAGATGTGAAGTGATTTACTAGTCGATTTGAGTTGTTTTTAATAAGTGAAATTCTTAGTAGAAATTATAAGTGTTTTCGAGTTTTTAGTTACACATGGGACTTAAATTGCATGCAAGGCAAATATTTAACATACAAATGGTGTGAGGTGATTGTTGAGATTTCACAAGGTGAGTTCGACAGAGTGCATGGTTTACTCTAAATGAGATGAACACAGTAACACGTATTATTGTTTATACGTTCGGGGGGAAACGAAAATGATGCATGGTGTGTAATATGTTAAACATGAAAATGAGATGAGTGATGGTTCTTAACCTTCTTAGTGGCTACTCGACTCATGTTGGGTACACATGAAATAACAAATGTAACTAAGTGATATTATATATATAACCGAACAAAATGATGAAACAATGCATGATGGTTCGACTGTAAAGAGAATAGAATATGCATGCATGATACTTTCGATTGTAAAAAAAATAATGAAACATGCATGAGCGGATCGTGTGCATGGAAATAGAAAACAAGAGGTTACAAGATACTTACAACACCTTTTGAAAGGTGGGGAAGGGACTGTGGTCGATCGAGTGACACACAAGGAGAGGCAGTAAACTCGAAGGGTGTTATATGCCTTGACTCCAACTGGTTCTTGCTTCCACGACAGAAAGTTTTTATGCTATTTAAGGAATGTTTGAGGGTGATAGAAAAGGATAGTTAGGTAGGGTAGAAGGGGAAGATTTGATAGGCTTTTTATATATGAAATATCCCACATTTCACATTGACCATTTGACCCAATCATTGAGGATACTGTAACTAGGGGACACTTGTATATTTCTTTCCTAGATTGAGTGTGAAGTGAGTAGTGGTAGCTGGGTTTTTGTATTGTAGTTCTTGGAGTTTTTACCCATTCGGTTTTCTACCACATTGGCTCAAGATTGATCTATCGAGTTATAAGGCGTGGTCACAGTTCATTTTTCATTTTGGAGTATCAATTTAGTTAGTAATATAGTTGGAAGATTATAGGAACTATTGGAGTATGATATAATTTTGTGTCGATGTCTTTAGTTGTATGCTTGTGTCGAAAATGGGACAAACAATATGGGTTTCATTATCATGCTAATACTTGATATTTCTAGCTGGGTTTTTGCATCATAGTAGTTAGTTGGGTGATGCATTTGAATGTGTAAAAATATGTAAAGGTTAAGTTCGATATTTAAAAATACGATCGGGTTTTTGGAGAGTAATATCGATCGGTTTAAAGAAGAAGCAAAGGAAATAAAACAATTCAAGTGGGTGTATTGGTTGGGCTGTGAAGTTCGATTGGGTTGTGTGGACTTGTTGGGCCGCAATTATTAATGGTCCGATTGGGTTAGTTGCTTAGTATTATTGTTAGTGTTTGTAATAAATTTTAGTTAAGTATATTTGGTGTAATGTAGTGTAAGTGATTTTGTATTAAACGTACTATAATAGATACGTTAGGTTTTTGTTGTGAGTACGATCGCTTGTTGTTGCTCGTGAGGATGTGTTGTTGCAACGGAAGTGTTATCTCGTGTTTGTGTATGCAATATATATATATATATATATAGAATACATTGATATTAATAAACGATAATAGAAAAGTTCAAATTTTCCCCGCAAAAATGGGCTTTATTAAATGACAATACAAGGTTATCATTAATTATTAAGATTAACTACAAGGGTTTTTCGTAGAATCTTACAGTACTCCTCCCTCATTCGAATTCCGTCCCGGAATTCAAGTCTAAGATAGCTAATAAGAGTGGTTTACGGGAATAGGTGGGGATATTTTTCACGAATTTGGTCTTCGCGTTCCCATGTGTATGTCGGTCCCCTCTTGGAGTCCCATTTTACTTTCACAATAGGAATACGGTTTTGCTTGAGCTGCTTAACCTCTCTATCCATTATCTCTACGGGTTCCTCTGTGAACACAAGTTTGTCGTCCAGTTTAATCTCTTTCAGCGGAATGACGAGAGTCTCGTCCGATAGGCATTTCTTAAGTTGGGATACGTGGAATGTAGGGTGTATCCTACTGAGTTCTTCTGGAAGTTCTAACTTATAGGCAACTGGGCCAATCCTCTCAAGGATTTTAAATGGTCCGATGTACCTTGGGTTGAGTTTTCCGCGCTTTCCGAAGCGTATCATTCCCTTCCAGGGCGAAACTTTTAGCATAACTCTATCTCCAACTTCAAACTCCATGGGTTTCCTCCTCACGTCTGCATAACTCTTTTGTCTGTCACGAGCGGCTTGGAGACGATGTTTGATTTTGAATATTTTCTCTGTCGTGTCGTGGATTAGTTCTGGTCCGGTAAGCTGCATGTCACCAACTTCCGTCCAGCAGATAGGTGATCTGCACTTTCTTCTGTAAAGTGCTTCAAAAGGTGCAGCCTTTAGGCTAGCTTGGTAACTATTGTTGTACGAGAATTCAACCAATGGTAAGTGTTTGTCCCAACCTTTTCCGAAGTCAAGTACACATGCTCTAAGCATATCTTCTAAGGTTTGGATTGTCCTTTCACTTTGTCCATCAGTTTGAGGATGGTAGGCGGTGCTCATGTCCAATTGAGTACCGAGGGCTTTCTGTAGGGATTGCCAAAATCCTGAAGTGAATCGACTGTCTCTGTCTGAAATGATAGAGATTGGGACTCCATGTCGGATTATGATTTCTTTGAAGTACAACTGGGCGAGTGTGTCCAACTCGTCAGTTTCTTTGATAGGCAGAAAATGAGCTGATTTGGTTAGGCGGTCGACGATAACCCAAATGGTGTCATATCCGGTCGACGTTCTTGGTAACTTGGTAATAAAATCCATAGTGATTCTTTCCCATTTCCAGACTGGTATCTCGGGTTGTACAAGTAGTCCAGATGGTTTTTGACTTTCGGCTTTAACCCTTGAACAAGTCAAACACTTCCCAACATATGTTGCAATGTCGGCTTTCATGTTTGGCCACCAGTATAGTTGTTTGAGGTCTTGGTACATCTTGTTGGATCCGGGATGAATGGAATATTTAGACTTGTGAGATTCATGCATGATAAGATCTCGAATACCTCCATAGAGAGGAATCCAGCACCTTTTCTTGAAGCATAACATTCCATCGGCTCTTCGTATGAATCCGTTCTCACTTTCTAGCATGCCCTTAATTTTCTCGTGAGCTCGATTTTCTTCCTGAAGAGCTTCCGATTGGGCTATGAGAATTTGAGATGGGAGTGGTGAATAAATTGTCATTTCTAACGATCGAACTCTAAGAGGTTTGATCCTCTCTTTTCTGCTCAACGCGTCAGCCACAACATTCGCCTTACCGGGGTGGTAGCGAATTTCACAATCGTAGTCGTTGAGTAGTTCCAACCATCGGCGCTGTCTCATGTTCAGCTCCTTCTGATCTAGTATGTGTTGAAGACTTTTGTGATCGGTGAATACCGTGCACTTTGTACCATATAGATAATGTCTCCACATTTTAAGAGCGAATACTACTGCTCCTAATTCCAGATCATGAGTGGTATAATTTTCCTCATTTTTCTTGAGTTGTCGAGAAGCGTAAGCGATGACTTTGTTTCTTTGCATTAGTACTGCACCTAAACCATGATGCGATGCATCACAATATACTACAAAGTCGTCGCTCCCGTCTGGTAGCGCTAGAATTGGTGCTTCACAGAGTTTTTGTTTTAGGAGTTGAAATGCTGATTCTTGTTTCTCTCCCCAGATATATTTCTTGTTTTTCTGAGTGAGTTCTGTCAAAGGTTTTGCGATTTTGGAAAAACCCTCTATAAACCTTCGATAGTAACCAGCGAGTCCTAAAAATTGTCGAATTTCAGTTGGAGTGGTGGGCGAAGCCCAACCTTTGACTGCTTCGATCTTGGCGGGGTCAACGTGAATACCTTGACTGTTGATGATGTGACCTAAGAATTGAACGGTGGAGATCCAAAAATCGCATTTGGAAAATTTCGCATACAGTTTTTCTTGCTTGAGTAACCCCAAAATGGTCCTCAAGTGTTCAGTATGCTCTTTTTCGTTACGGGAGTAGATCAGAATGTCGTCGATGAATACAATTACGAACTTGTCCAGATATGGCTTACATACGCGGTTCATTAGATCCATGAACACTGCCGGTGCGTTGGTAAGACCAAATGGCATTACGCGGAATTCGTAATGTCCGTATCGTGTTCGAAAGGCTGTTTTGGGAACGTCTTCTTCTCTGACTCTTAATTGGTGGTATCCTGATCTTAGATCGATTTTTGAGTAAACACTCGATCCTTGTAGTTGGTCAAATAGATCGTCAATTCTTGGTAATGGGTATCGATTTTTCACTGTGAGTTTGTTCAACTCTCTATAATCGATGCACATTCGGAATGTTCCGTCTTTCTTTTTGACAAACAGGACTGGTGCTCCCAAGGTGATGAGCTGGGTTGGATGAATCCTTTATCTGACAGTTCTTTTAACTGCTCAGATAATTCCTTCATTTCGGAAGGGGCTAATCGATATGGTGCTTTTGCAACGGGTGCTGCTCCAGGCACTAACTCGATTCGAAATTCTACTTGCCGGATTGGTGGAATACCTGGCAAGTCTTCAGGGAATACTTCTGCAAACTCATTTACAACTGGCACTTCTTCTAGTCGTTTTTCTTTTTCTTTCGATTTATCTTCCGTTACTTGGACCAAAAAGACGTGACATCCTTTGTTTATGTATTTCACCGTTTTGATGTACGAGATGATATTGAGTTGGGTTTTATAGTGGTCACAACGAACGGTGAGCGTTTCATTGTCTGTGGGGATTTGGATAACTTTTTCGTCGCAGATGATTCGGGCACGATGTTTGGATAACCAATCCATGCCCACAATTGCGCCAAAGCTTCCGAGTTGGATGGGCATGAGATCGATTGGAAATGATTTGTTTTGGAGGGTTAAGGTGCAGTTTTTGAGTACGGTGTTGGTGTTTAACAATTTTCCGTCGGCTATTTCAATTTCATACGAGGTATCTAATTCTACAGGCGCGATGTTAAGCAATAAAGCAAATGAAGTAGATACAAAGCTCCTATCGGCTCCAGAATCAAATAATATTTTAGCACTATGTTGATTTAGTAAGAAAGTACCCGTAGTGACGTTGGGATTCTGTGGTGTGTTTCCATCTCCCAGTAAGTAGGCCCTCCCGCGGGTAACATTGTTGGAGTTCCTGGGGCAGTGACTCTTATAATGACCCGTTTCACCACAACCATGGCACTTCACTGCTATTGGGTGTGCGTTTGCCCCTGTGGCCCTGCAGGTCTTGGTCACATGGCCTATTTTTCGGCAATTTCCGCAAACAGCGATGCAGGGTCCGACATGATGCATCTTACACTTGTTACACTGGGGTTTTGTCCCAGCATACATTTTTCCTTCAGCAGGTGCAGCCACATAAGCCCTGGCGGCTTCTTGTCTGCGGTTTTGTTGTTGATGTCTATCGTTTCGGCTTTGCTGGTTGTCTCTGTTGCGGTTGCTTCGGTCATTGTTGCGGTAGCTCCTGTTGTGATTGTAATAACTGTTGCTGTTCCGGTTGCTGCTGTCATGGTTATCATGGTTTCTCTTTTGTCCAATGACTGTGGAGTTAGAACCTCGTTTAAGCACTCGACTCATCATTCGCTGAGCAAACACGAATGCGGCTTCGAGGGTTTGTGGGTGTGATGCGGTGACGTCTCCCTCAATACTTGAAGGTAGTCCTTCCACATATTTTTCCAACGTCTTTTCCAAGTCAGGTACCATGTGTGGACACAGAAGAGATAATTCTTGGAATTTTCGGTTGTACGCACTGACGTCATTGTTTTTCACCACTAACTGGTGAAATTCGTCTTCAAGCTTTCTGACCTTTGTACGGGGACAGTACTTTTTCAGCATTTTATTCTTCAGTTCGGTCAAGGAGATTTGAAATGCTGCTTCGGTACCCATTATTTTGACAGTAGCATTCCACCAGGATAGTGCATTTCCCCTTAAGGTTCCAGTAGCAAAAGTGACCTTGTTGTTTTCTGCGCAGTTGCTTCTCATGAATACTGTTTCCATGCATTCAAACCACTGTGCTAACTCCGTCACTCCTTCTACGCCTCTGTAGGTGGTTGGTTGGCAACTTACGAATTCCTTGTAAGTGCATTTACGTGGTGTAGATGCCTCACTTTCAGTTGTTGCTCCCATGGTATTGCTTGAGCGGTTTGCTGCATCGGCCTCGCGTGCTGCGACGATGCCGGCATCAATCATCCTTCGAACCTCCTCAAGCGTCAGTGCTACGGTAGGGTTGGTAGTTTCGTGTTCGCTATGTACCATTTTCTATTAATGTCACAAGAATACAGATTTAGAATTTGGATAGAATAGCTGAGTATATGCACAATGTAATCATGGTGTGAAATGGTGATTAAATTGATTATTTTCCACAATTACGATGCCTCTTTAATTTATCCATTTACGGATATGAGATTGTTAAGGAACGAACGATTTAACTATACGAACTGAAGTTCGTCAACTTCCTCTACACATCACCATATTATATGTGTTCAAGTTCTTACAATACTTACACAATTAGAGAATCATAATAATAACAGGTAACATCACGACATGTCTGGATACAATTACAATACATACGAACAACCATAATACATAGGTTAACAGATATATAGTACATTACTACCAACATTACAACATTAATAACTTGATCAGTTGAGTTATACAACAAAACGATACAAGAGTCTTTATTAATTGCCACATGCGGCAGACTACAATGTCTCAAACTATACAACATGCTAACTATGTCTACTGATCAGGTCTATCCGTACGCCTCGTGAGCTCTGAGATCTGGTCTCTGAGTCTCTGTATCTCAGCCTGATGCTCCATCTGTATGTCTCCCATGAGTCTCTCCAATGTGTCAGCTCTACGCTGTGCCAGGTGAGCCTCCCAAGCTAAGTCCTGTCCCTCTCTACGTATGGATATCGCGTGGGAACGGGTATCTGCCAAATCTGTCTGCATCTGTCTCAAGCACTGCTGTACCACTGCACTGTTGGAAGCCAACCTATGCAGAGTGTCACTGATAGTTCCCGGGGAATCCAATGGTACATGGTCGATCATCCGAAGGAGCGAATCAATCTGCTCTTCGTGACTCTCGAGTCGTGTCACCACTGTAGATGGTATAAGGGTGTGGGTGACTACTGGTCTAAATCCTTCCCAAGCATCATGGGTCTGAGCTGGGGGAGTGAAACCAGGAGGGTAAGGCAGTGATGGTGAGGATGGGTGTATCTGGTCTGAGATGCGGGGTCGACTCGATGAGGGAATATCCTCCGCAGGAATAGGGTCCTGCTGACAAGGTGGCAGTGGGTATGTCTGAGTACATATATCAAATAGATGGTCAGGGAGTGGGGATGGTGCAGTCTGGTAGAACTCTACTGGTGTATCATTTGCAGGGAGCCATTGCTGACTCTCATAGTACAAGTCGTCAGGGGGTGGTATATAGAAAGGAGAGTAGGTGTCATAAACAAAATGTGGTGGTAACGTAGGTGCTGGCAAAGCTGGCACATGAGGGTCCTCTAATAAAGGTATGGCGGCGGCTCCACCCTCCACAAAGGGCTCGATCGCGTCAGGCACGACCTCTGGTGCTACAGTATCAGGAAGTATGGGGGACGTGACTGATGCTAGTGATCCCTCGGAGTCCGGCTCCGATGATACACTAAAGTGGGTGATGAATGACATGGTACTGTAATAATCCATATATGGTGAAATAAGTAATTACTAACATCAAGTGGTGTAATATAAGCATGAAATGATCTAGTTGTGTACAGTAACTATCAAGTATGCAGAGGCTTATATAAGGTAATCTTAATGTGCAACATACCGAGCGCGGCAGCAAGCAGGCATGGAGAGCTTAAGGTAACATGGTGTATAATTAATTCGTTTGAAAAATGTAGTTATAGTCCAACGTTTAAAAACATTTGGTTCTCTATAACCGAAGCTCTGATGCCAATCTATAGCACCCCCAAATTTTAAATATAGCAGCGGAAGATTAATTTGGGTGTTACCGTGAGGATCGAAAACAAAATCATAGAAAAACAGCCTGAGACGGCATTTTTAATTTACATAGGTCCATAATACAAATTCAGTTACAAAGCGTTACATCAGAGTGCTAAGGTTTCTCCAAAGAAACATCATTTTAACTGAATTACAACTTTATTTTACACCATTTATTGAAGATAGGGTACGCCTGCTCCATGCCTTGCCTTGCTCCTCTAGTTTCCTGAGATACATGCTTAAAAGTCAACATAATGTTGAGTGAAATCATGGAGTTTGTAATTTAAATATCAGTTCGATTCACAAGTAAGATTGTATTGGAGATACAATCAGTTTAAAAGTTGATATCGCAGTTCATATATTGCCCTAAGTCTCATGACACGCAAACGTTAACAAAGTACCGCATAAACGGAGGTGTCCATCAAATTAATGATGAAGGTTTTGCCCTCGTGTAATAGGTGATTTGCCAATTCCTATTTCTCTCAAATATAATGCATCGCGACTAATACGACTAGCAAAAAGCATTCCGTCCAAGTATTAGTGGGATAGGTCGTCAGCCTCTAATCGATCTATTCATTATATTCGCGTTCACCGCAGTGATTAATGGCTCATGATAAAAGGGTCTTGTGGCAATATGGTAACTTAGGCATATATCAAGTCAGGTAGCATACAGAAAAATACTTGTGATCTGTTTATAGCATGTATCCCCCTCACGGAGTTTAAAAAGTATAAAGAGTTTAAAAAGTGAGGCCATGACTCACCTTAAGCGTTACTGGTGATGGTGAAAATAAACTCAGAGGTGATTATAACAACTTCGATATGGAACCTGGTAAATATATAAATAACTGAGAATCTGACTAATTACTAGTGGTATTTGTGAAGTGAGTGGTGAACGATGAATATCGGTGGTGGATAATGGTTTGAATGACAAATGTGGGTGGTTCATGCTTGGCGTGCTTGCCTATTAAAGTAAAGACATATATGTATGCACAATGCTCATGATTTTTATATCTATCTTCCCGATATGATATTCTCTAAATGCATGAATTAAAGTGAATACTAACTCGTAATATTTATAGTACTAATGAAAGTTAACTAATATGTAATAAAATGTGTAAATATGCATATGAAATAAAGATGTGGTGCAAAAATGAAAAATAGAATAAGAATGTCAAGTTATAACAGTTAGTACTTGTCCTTTCCAGATTTTACATCTTTTACCCTAACTGTGGCTCGCGTTGCATCGTTAGTCCTCGGTTAAGTCCATAGTCCAATAATAGTCCAATATTTGTCCATATGTCCACATAAGGCTTGGAGTTCAATGGTATGTCAATTTAGGTCCTCTACAAACTGTTTTCACCGCTTCAGTCCATAAGTTTCTCAGTTTGGCAGTTTTAGTCCTTCTAGTTAGTTCGCGTTACGTTTTTAGTCCTTTTTGCATAAAAATGACGGGAAAAATATTCTGAAAATTTCTATAACTTTATTAAGTTCATTTTAACTTATTTCAAGTGCTTATTCCAGGAAAAAGCTTATTTTTGTATCAATGGGCCAATTAACGATTTATCTTAAGGCCCGTTAATAAATTTAGAGGCGAGGGCGTGAAAATAGTTTTGGGCCTGAACTTGGGCTAATTTTGTGATTCTAAAAATGTTTCATAGGGGTGTATTGGGCTGTTTTAACACTGATGCTTAATGGGCTTTAGTTTAGCCCATTACCGAAAATGGCTTTTGGTTTGTATTTCCTGAAAAAGATCTCATGTTTATGCGACTAGCTTGGCTGCTTTTAAATGGTTGTAACTCGATTATTTTTAAGTGATGTTTAAGCGAAATTGGTAGCTAGTTGGGAGGTCTTTGAAGTCATATAAAAATAAGGCATGGTTATTTATTCGAATCGTGGTTTATGGTCTTGTTTCCTAGGCGACGTGGCTGTGTTCAATGTATGAAGCCTTTAAAATTTCTAAGTGTTTTCAAAACATATTTTTACCATTCACTTTGTTTACTTTTAAGGATCAAAACGTGAGTGTCGTTACGTGTTATCTAAATAAAAAGGGTAGTTAGCGATGTCATTTAACAGGTTTTGTAAAGAAATCGTATAGTCATTTAGTTGGGTTGTGAGATGTGAAGTGATTTACTAGTCGATTTGAGTTGTTTTTAATAAGTGAAATTCTTAGTAGAAATTATAAGTGTTTTCGAGTTTTTAGTTACACATGGGACTTAAATTGCATGCAAGGCAAATATTTAACATACAAATGGTGTGAGGTGATTGTTGAGATTTCACAAGGTGAGTTCGACAGAGTGCATGGTTTACTCTAAATGAGATGAACACAGTAACACGTATTATTGTTTATACGTTCGGGGGGAAACAAAAATGATGCATGGTGTGTAATATGTTAAACATGAAAATGAGATGAGTGATGGTTCTTAACCTTCTTAGTGGCTACTCGACTCATGTTGGGTACACATGAAATAACAAATGTAACTAAGTGATATTATATATATAACCGAACAAAATGATGAAACAATGCATGATGGTTCGACTGTAAAGAGAATAGAATATGCATGCATGATACTTTCGATTGTAAAAAAAATAATGAAACATGCATGAGCGGATCGTGTGCATGGAAATAGAAAACAAGAGGTTACAAGATACTTACAACACCTTTTGAAAGGTGGGGAAGGGACTGTGGTCGATCGAGTGAGACACAAGGAGAGGCAGTGAACTCGAAGGGTGTTATATGCCTTGACTCCAACTGGTTCTTGCTTCCACGACAGAAAGTTTTTATGCTATTTAAGGAATGTTTGAGGGTGATAGAAAAGGATAGTTAGGTAGGGTAGAAGGGGAAGATTTGATAGGCTTTTTATATATGAAATATCCCACATTTCACATTGACCATTTGACCCAATCATTGAGGATACTGTAACTAGGGGACACTTGTATATTTCTTTCCTAGATTGAGTGTGAAGTGAGTAGTGGTAGCTGGGTTTTTGTATTGTAGTTCTTGGAGTTTTTACCCATTCGGTTTTCTACCACATTGGCTCAAGATTGATCTATCGAGTTATAAGGCGTGGTCACAGTTCATTTTTCATTTTGGAGTATCAATTTAGTTAGTAATATAGTTGGAAGATTATAGGAACTATTGGAGTATGATATAATTTTGTGTCGATGTCTTTAGTTGTATGCTTGTGTCGAAAATGGGACAAACAATGTGGGTTTCATTATCATGCTAATACTTGATATTTCTAGCTGGGTTTTTGCATCATAGTAGTTAGTTGGGTGATGCATTTGAATGTGTAAAAATATGTAAAGGTTAAGTTCGATATTTAAAAATACGATCGGGTTTTTGGAGAGTAATATCGATCGGTTTAAAGAAGAAGCAAAGGAAATAAAACAATTCAAGTGGGTGTATTGGTTGGGCTGTGAAGTTCGATTGGGTTGTGCGGACTTGATGGGCCGCAATTATTAATGGTCCGATTGGGTTAGTTGCTTAGTATTATTGTTAGTGTTTGTAATAAATTTTAGTTAAGTATATTTGGTGTAATGTAGTGTAAGTGATTTTGTATTAAACGTACTATAATAGATACGTTAGGTTTTTGTTGTGAGTACGATCGCTTGTTGTTGCTCGTGAGGATGTGTTGTTGCAACGGAAGTGTTATCTCGTGTTTGTGTATGCAATATATATATATATAGAATACATTGATATTAATAAACGATAATAGAAAAGTTCAAATTTTCCCCGTAAAAATGGGTTTTATTAAACGACAATACAAGGTTATCATTAATTATTATGATTAACTACAAGGGTTTTTCGTAGAATTTTACAGATTCAGCCATCCGATCGGATACGGGGAAATACCGATCGGATGGATGCAAAAGTTAGCTCCATCCGAATCAGTTGCGGGCTCCTACCGATCGGATGGAGCATTCTGGCCAGAAATGATAAAAACCAAAGTTGTAGATCTTTCTCTTAGCTTTCCGTGGGCGCTTGAATCAACTAAATCCGAGTTCGTATGCTCAAGTTATGGCCAAAATGGTGGAGGTGTGTCGGGAACAACGAGGCTTTCATTATTTATTTGTTTGAGCTTCTTTTCTTCATTTCTTTTCTCGTTTTCCCTCTTGTGCTTTATTTCTTGAGTCTTTGGAGTGAAAACTTCATGACTTTATCTTCTCGAATATATTCCACGAGACTCGCTTTTGTTGGGAATTCTTCGTACATGCATAAATCTTCGTTTATTGATCATTTATTCGACTTTTTCTTCGTTTTCTTGTACTTGAGCTTCCATGAACCTAAAACATAAATTATACTCAATTAAGTACCATATGTTCATAAAAGTGACCAATATATATGCATAAAATCCACAATAACGCTCCTAAAAACATGTTAGATTTGAGCGTTATCAATTACCCAAGAAATACAATATAACCATTTAATTTTCTTGAAAATTTAGGATCCAACTTTCCATAGTTCCACTACATCAGTTGATCTGCTCGTAGTGAATGTACAAAAGATGGTAACTTGTCGTACAATAATCGGCAAAACAATTTCCGGCTCCTAGTAATTTATGGGAATTACATTTGACAAACAATTTGCAATGTAAGCATGTTTCTTCCCATCTCATGCTTTAAGTCTTAAAGTCTCACTTATAACTTAATTAAGTCGTCTAATTTATAAACTTGTAAATCTACATAGTTTCATTACATCAGTTGATCTGCTAGTAATGAAAGTATGTAATCTACCTTGTCATTAATATCTATGTCAAGGTCTCACTTACGCTAGATATTAACTTCAAGTGTCTCTTATAATTAGATAGCATGGACTTAAATTTTAGGGTATTTATTTTGATGTGACAATCAAAATATGTACTAAGAAGCATGCACTCATCTTCGTATCATAAGTTTTCAAAACAATTTTTAATTACTAATTCACTAAGAGTTAAATCAACAAAGTTTTAATTTTGAGGTATTGGGTTCACCAATTAAAGAATTACCTACAATTATCGCCCACTATATCCTACTACTGCATGAGTCAAAAGACTCAAGTTATTCGGATAATTACCACAAAAGTGGCGCGTGGAATTGATGTCAATTCACCCTTAAGATGATTTTGCACAAAATAATAGTGGTACTTGGTAAGTCTAATTTGACGCACAAGCAAGCGGAGAGACATAATGGAGTCTCTTTAAGGTCACAATTTAATGCGAAACCAACCTTATACCCACCTTATAGTTTGTCAACATTGGGTCCGCCGTTCAACTATTGGTGCAAAAAATCATCAATCAAATTAAAAGTTTATGATTCTAAGTCTTATAAAATATGTTGTAAATTATTAAATTGCTAGTCTCGCCTGGGAGCAAATTACCGTGCGAAGCGAACCACTGTCGGCACATAAGACTTGGCAATAAATAATTTACCACATCAAGGTTTCATAGTTATTAGGTCCATTTATTTTTTATACTAAAATTACCCTCTTTTAACAAAAAATAAATAAACACATAATAACGCATATAATCTTAACTATTAAATCATATAGCCACATGCAAACCTTTTGATAAATCCTATTAATAATCTCTATGTGAATTTTTAATGTATATAATTACTAAAACTCCCATTGGTTTTCGAGCGCATTGTACCCAATGGACCACAGACACCAACAAGTTGGCCGCGTAAGCTTTAATAATTATATACCACGTTGCACATAACTGATTCATTAATTTAATAAATTAGGTCTTCCCTAATTTTAGATTTATCTAAAACATGTAGCACATAAAACTAACCCTAATCCATGAATACCTTGCATGAAGCATCATGGATTAATAACAGGAACGTAACCCTAATTCATATAAACACAACATGTCCTAATTTAGGGTTATAAAACTAACTTTTTAATAAAAGAGGGTCGAACCCCCCCCCCCCCCTTAAATTATGATTCGATTTTTATTGTATGTTAAAAAACCCTAGAATAAAAAATCGACTTAACATGTAAATCCAAATCAAGATTTGATTTTTATTACGCGTTTCGGTAATTACAATTACATGTTAAATTGGCTCGTGATGCCACTGTTGGAATTTAAATAACATGACTATCATCTAAATAAATAAACACATCAAAGAGCATATAGCGGAAGCAAGATCGAATATTTAACACGTATAAAGATTACCGAATAATAAATGGGTACATACCTTTTGATCCTAGCCAAACAAGGATCTAATCTTCTCTTTACTTATCTTGATCAAACAAATAGGATTACCGTGAAACCCCTTACCTTTTTGTTTCACAATCCAAGATGAATAACTAAAGTAAGTTATTACCGAACTCTTGTACACACGTACTATAACCAATCAAGTATTGATGCTAGTGAATGAACACGATTAAAACCAAACAATTTTGTTTTAACAAAAGCTATGGATCGACACTCCTAAGAGGTGTACGATCGGTTTGCAAGACAAGGAAGAGAGAAAACAAATTTTAGGGTTATAGCAATGCACAAGGTAGAAAAACAATAACCCCTTGATTTGTATTTATAGTGAAACCATTCCTTGGAGGACAAGAAGTCGACTAGGGTTAGGAAACCCATATGGCCGATCGACCTAGTCCAAACCATGGGGATTCTAGATCCTTCCAAGCCTCTAATTTCACTAATGGTCATTTATTTATTCCCTAACGGTCGTTAGTCAATTCCGTTAATTACTTAACGTCCGTTAGTTATCATTTCGTGTCCAAATAATTAAATATATAATATTTATATATATTAATTATTTACTTGATCATTCATACGTAAAGTGCGCAATCTCTCGGTCCCGCGTTCGATTCTAGTCATACACGATTAATATTTTTTCATCAAACTCTAACACCACCAAGATTCCTTAGGGGCATGGGAGGGGAGATTTGGCTAGGGGAGGTATCAAGTTCGAGTCCCACCCGAGACTTTTACCCCTTCAGGCTGAATAGGAGGAAGTACATGCGTAGTTCAGGGTCAGCATACTGCCCAATTGGATGTCACTGCTACCTGAACCACTAACAACTAACAAGCCGTTAAAATATATATATATATTCGACATGATGATGTAATTTGTTTATTTAACGATCAATCATTTATGAGATATTTTTTCTTTTTAAATGTTGTAAATGAATTTTTCAATTTTGATCGAAAAACATAAACAAACAAAAAAAGATGAAGTAGCATTTCACATAAACGAACAAAAAAAAATCGAGTATTTTATAGATAAGTTTTAAAAGATTCATTCGCCGTTAACCCTTGTTTTAAACGAGCCCCACATCATCACTAAATGAGCTCTGTAACTGATCGGGTCCCGTTAATATTATGTGGTCCATCTATTCAACATACTACTCCCTACGTCCCAAAATTATTGTCACCCGACAAAAAACACATTCTTTTAGAAAAATGTCACTATCACTACTTTCTCTCTCTTACTTTTTTGCCAAATAACAAGTTTACCCTTAACCAATTAATTAACACTTCTTTAAAGTTTGCAATATTAATTTCAACCAAGGGTAATATAGTAAACTTTACCAAACTCCACTATCTATTCACTTTCTATTTTGTGTATGTGACAATAATTTTGGGACGTCCGAAAAAGGAATAAGTGACAATAAAATTGGGACGGAGGGAGTAATAAATAAGTTACGTGTCACGAGCAGCGCGGTTTCGTAATTTTTGTTGACTCTATGCAATAATACTAAGGATGGTGGCAGTCATGCCTCCCAAAAAACTCATACCTCCCAAACCCACCAATAATATCATTCCACCTCATTCCACCTCATTCATACTTTTTTCATACCTCACAACCCTTTTTTAGTGGCAACCATGCCTTTTTCATACCTCCCAACTAATTTTATCTTTTTCATACACCAACGGATCTATTTGCTTCATGCCTTCCTCAAACCGCCGAAGCTTATATCACCGTTGAAGCCATGCCGCTGGCCATACCGCCTAGGTGGCGACGGTGTTCACCGGCGGTATGGCCATGCCGCCGAGCCATGCCGCTCCCACTGCAACCATCCTAACAAAGAAGCTACATTATATTTGTAAACTAATAAAGGGCTTCTAGCGCAGATGGTACCGAAGTCCTTCAATGAAGGGGTTTGGACTCGTTGATGCGGGTTCGAATTTTGGAGGAGGCAAGGTTTTCTCCCAATTAAGTGTAGTGCTTACGGGCTGCTTGGTTGGTGAGTTTTCCCTCCCCCGTGGTTTCCGTGACCTCATCGGTCACTAGTACGCCTTGAGCCTCTGCATACTGCCCAATTGGATGTCACTGCAGGAACCAAGGGCTAGCCGTCCCGTTGACTGTTCAAAAAAAATGTGAACCATTTATTATATATGTTTAATAGCCAAAAGTTTAATATAAATATTATATTTGTCATAAATCAAATAAATTAATCCTAACCACTCATTTTTTTGATAAAAAAAATATATAAAATTTTCATCTTTTATTTTTTAAATTAAATATCTCGCAAACCGTTAATCGTTACGCAAAAAAAATTATACCTTCGCGACGAGAATTAAATTATCTTTTTATAGATATGCAATTCTATATACTTTCGACGAACTTTTTAAAAAAAAAAAAAAAAAAAAAAAAAAAAAAAAAAAAAAAATCCGCCAAGAAATCACACAGTGATTTGTAAAAATCACATGTGATTTGATTTTTACAAATCATATGTGATTTTTCTGGGCGGAAATTTTGAAAAAAAAATGGTCGAAAATATAGAGAAATTCATATCTATAGATAGATAATTTAATTCTCGTCACGATTGTGTATTTTTTGTAGCTTGAAAATTTACTGTTTGCAAGATATGTTGTTTTTTTTTTAAAAAAAAGTGTGAAAAATGGGTTTTATTAATTTAAATACAAAATGAATGGCTAAGATTGATTATTTGGATCTATGACAAATGATGCGTGGTTTTGCGACCTTACAACAGGTTTTACCTCTCGAGGGATCTCAAGAGGCTTGCAATCCCCACCAGGCAGTGTACCTGACCGATGTAGTATAGTGAAGTGGCAAGTACCGGGGGATTGATCGTTCTCTAGGGGAATAGTGTCGTTAGGATTGAAAAACTACTCTAATAGGTCTAAAGGTGAGAGAAGATTCTTTTTGTATTTTTATATTTTTATGAAAGCAAGTAAAATCTCGGGTTTGAAGGAGTGGGCGGAATTAGTTGCTAGTCAACTAACCCAAATAACTACAATTGCAAATAAAATAAAATAACGGAAAATGAAAAGGTTGTGAAACTTATATGGAGAGAAATGTGTTTACTTAGATTTCCTTACTCCCTAACTATCTTTTACCGGTTGATTAGTGTGTATTAATTGCGTGGATGACGGGTGTATTCCTTAATACCAATCGTGGGGTGGCGTACGTACTTCCCCAACTCTACAAGCTCCTACTTCACTCCTATATCGAGCCGGCTAAGAAGCTCCTAACATGGGATCACTAGAATTCGCTCATGCATTAAATACAACCATAATAACCTTAGTACGCATTGGTTCATGTTTCTTAAGACGTTCAAGCAAGTTACCGTATAGGAGATTAGCCAGTTTTCTTAAGCCTAACATCGATAAACAATCATCCAATACAATTAATAACACACTAATAACCAATAATCAATAGTTAGGTTTCATTAGATCTAAGCAAACACAAGATAAATCTAGCCTAGCATGTTAATTAAAAGACAAGAACAAGATATAATCAAACAACACATAGACATATTGAATGATTAAATGATTACTTATCTTCAATTAAACATGGGAGATCCAAGGGTATAAAACCCTTAAAAATGGCATAAATTCGTCTTAGGGTTTCTCCTCACAAAGTTGCACACTAATGACTAAAAATTGCAAAACTATATATAGAAATTAGTGGCTGACGGCGTCACGTTATAGATCTTGACGCCGTCACCTCGCCGTGGCTAGGGTTCCCGGATGGTCTTCCTGACGCCGTCCCTCTTTAATCCTCCAAAATCCGCTCTGGCCTATCAAGGGTTGACGCCGTCAGAATTGTGCTTGACGCCGTCTCTCTTTAACTTAAACCGTGATGGCCTTGATCACCTTAAAGGGTGACGCCGTCAGACTTTCCATTGTAAAACTCTCTGGCGCGTCACGTGTATTTTTCATATCCACCTCTTTTGCCAAGCCATGACGCCGTCAGGAGCAATCCTTGACGCCGTCAAGTGTACTTTTCCAGCAGCTTTGGAGACTTTGTCGTTTTCTTCACTTTTATGCTCCAAAAACGTCCAAAATGCTTCCTTTTCCAGATTTCTTCTCCAAAGTACCTAAAATGACAAAAGGAATGATTTAGGGCAATATTTGATCAAATAAATACGATTTAGGGCTTAAATGACCCCCTAAAAGCGGTACACTTTTTGCTTCATCAAATACCCTTACACTTGAGATTTGCTTGTCCTCAAGCAAATGTGCTTTTATTCTAATCAAAATACAAGTTAGGGGTCATTTAACGCTAATATAAAAGTAATTACAACAAATAGTCGTTCCACTTTAATCATAATAAGCACGGAGATTACAAACTAGCACCTCACAAGTAGTGTTTAGATACTCACATCTCTCAGGTGTCATCAAAATAAATCTCATAAATGAAAATGGATAATATCTCTCACTACCTGTCATAGCAAATAGATTACCATAGGCTTGGGAAAGGATCAAAAACCTCCTCCACTAGGCGTAAGCACCTAAGATAAACTATCAAAGAGGGCTTTTAAACGGGTTATAACGTTAGGTGTAGGGATATGATAAACACGGATTTGTTGGATAAAGGATATTTTACTGGTGGCGAGTTAAAGATCTTGATTGATTACATGTACAATATGGCGTTGCTAAGCCAAGACTAGACTCGACTTAAGCTAAAAAACGAAATAACAAAAACATAAAATAAACATAAAATGAAACGGGATGGTAGTCCGTATGTTTTTTCTACTTTTCTTTTTCTCATTTTTTTTGTATTTTTCTTGATTTTTTTTTCGATTTTTTTTTTCATACACTCTTGCCCTACCATCCAAAATAATACATCATAGGGGCGTTGCATTCCTCTTACACTTGAACTTTTACATAACTTTACAAATAACTATTCTAATGACTCGAATAAAGATAATCGAAACACTTGGAGTACTTTTTAAAATATTTAGAACATATGGGGGTAATAATGTTGTTCTTCCCCATTACTCCATTACAATAGTACTTTACCCATGAGTCCCAATCGTCCCAAAACAATATGTACAAGGATATGACTCGACTTAGCAACCATGTAATCAATTAGATAATTAACTTGGGGTTTAAACAAATGTTGTCACAATAATGCACTAAAAATGAGTGCATACAAGGTAGGCTAAGGCGATTTGGGTGTACATTTAAGTGGGGTGTAACAAATTCTTCCTTTAAGTAAAATGCTTAAAGGTCGAAACGAAAAGATAGGCTCTGAGGGGTGTACTAGGGGTATCGTGTACTAAAAATGAGTACAACGCAAATGGTGTGGGAGAATTACTTGACCAATGTAACCAATGTAATTATAACAAAAACACAGATGTAAAACAATGGGTTAATCCTAATGCCTCTTATCATGTAGTAAATCTAACTACACGAATGTAGTCTCACTTGTGGCCTCGGAATGGTCCTAACGCAAGTTCTAGAATCTAAGTGCTACCGGTACACACATCATAGCATAAATGCTTTTCCTACCAATTCTAGGGGCGAACCTCACATATTTGGGGGTGGAAAATTTTTTAGTGGTACGATTTTGTGCTAGTCATATAACTCCTATCCATGAGACGCTCATTAAGATCAAAGTTTCACTCCTATATTTTGTAAAAAATTTTAAATTTGGCACTAAAATTGCCCTAACAAGTATTTATCTCAGTTTTATTACACATCTACCATTAAACAAACAAAAAATCAAGCGTAATAGCATTCTCTAAAGTATCGTACTTTACCCCCCCCCCCCCTTACACTTAAGATGAACATTGTCCCCAATGTTCAAATAACAAGATGTAAAAGTAAATAAGGTAAAAGAATGAAATCAAATACTCCCCTGATTCGTTTGGTGGATAAAGAGGTAACATGGTTAGATCTTCTTCCAAGAGAACGTAGAAGCTTCAAGACTAAAGCATCGCTAAAAGCTTGATTCTACAAACATCTCCTTGTCCAAAATAACCTGTTAAACCTGAGAAAACAAACACGAAAACCTGCATAACATCGGCGGGATAAATCTATATAAGGATATAATGCTTGTGGAATGATTATTTTGCAGATTCCTGGAGTTTATAAGTTAGAGATTTAATAAAAACTTTTTATGAAAACAAAACTTTCAAAAATTTCAGAAAATTAAAACCTGACGCCGTCAGGTTGTAAGGCCTGACGCCGTCAGAAATGATCTGACAGAATTCTCATGTTAAGTTTCCGAAAAATTTCTGAAAAAACCTATACCTTACTTCTTGGAAATCCTGCAAAACATCATTATGACTCGATACAAGCATTTGACTCAAACAAATACTAATATGTATGTTAATTTAATATTGTTATGATTCATGTTCATTTGTTCTAACAAACCGATTTGGATTTCCCTTACACTTATCTTTTGCAAAATACCTTTATATGTAGTTAAGACGAAGTTAAAAACAAGATAAAGCATTTTCACAATTTAGTTTCAAACATGAATCAATAATAATAAAAATTAAACATACATACGGAAGCAAATAAAATCAAACAAACAAATAAATAAACAAACAAACAAATAAAGCTTGGGTTGCCTCCCAAGAAGCGCTTTCCTTTATTAACGAGTCTTGTAGCTAGACTCAAAGTCCCCGTACATTACGTGACTCCATCATTGGTCACGGTTCCTAGGCCATCCTCATTTCCGGTTTTATATTCCGGTCCTAATTTCAAACAATCCTTGTAGAAACCGGATATCCTTTCCATAACATAGTCTACTCCTTTATTTCTATCCTCATCATTCCTATAGTAGACCGCTTGCTTAAGCTCCTTCTCAACATTTGACAAGTGTTGGAATTGCTCTATCTTATATGGTATTTGGTAGTTTACCTCATCGGTCTCATCATTAAATCTAACTATCCCTAAGGAAGGTTCATAAGTCATTCTAGAGACCTCAACAAATGGTTTTCCAAAAACTACTTGAGTTAAGGATGCATCGACTATTGGGCGGATATCTTCTACAATTACAAAGTCGGTGACATAGGTGAAGTTTCCTACATAAACCGGTAATCCCTTAACTCTTCCCGTGAAGTTACTCATCCAACCCTTATCAGGGAACATCCTATACCCAAGTTGATTTTTCATTATTAAGTTGTAGTGGGCTCTAGTCATGATGTTTATGGGCGATCTAAGGTCGATGTAAGCTTTCCACACATGCAAATGTCCGATGTTGCATGGTATGTTGAGATTAGAAGGGTCGCCTATTTTTATAATTGGTCTACCTAGGAAGTATGGTGTCTCGGGGTCATCGAATAAGTCTGTATGATATGCGCGCTCTTCTTTAGTATGTAGCCTATTGAAGTAGTCCTCATCATCATCTACTTCTTCAATCTCACTTTTCCTAACTTCTTTATCAACCTCGACTTTCTTAACCTCATCCTCAGGTTCACTATTATCCTCATTCCTATCAATTGGTTTAATAGTGACAATGTTGACGAAGTGGACGTGTTTGGATGAAGAGGGGTCTTTTACTTGGGGTCCGCTATTTGTGTTCCTAGCGTCCTTATGTGGAGGTGATAGCACTTGGTTATTGAGGGCTTTCAATAAGTTGTCAATTTTATTGGTCATCTCTGTTTGTTGTTGATTGAATTCGGATTCGAATCTAGCTATCCGAGCTTCTTGAGATGCCATAAATTTGGACATCAATCCTTCAAGATTATTGGTACTACCATAATTGTTGGAAGGATTGTTATTGAAAGTACGGTTTGGGGATGAACCGCTTGATTGAAAACGATTAGGTGGGTTGGAAGAATTGGTTTGTTGTGCGTTTTGGTTTTGTTTCCACCTAAGGTTTGGGTGATTTTTCCATGAGGGGTTGTATGAATCACCGTAGGGGTTTGGCTTGAGTTTGAAAGTGTACCACTTGTCTCCCGCTCCGTCGGTACGCGAGGATGCGTAGTCCGCAAAAGCTTGTTCGGGGAGTTCCATGCAATCACGAGTGTCGTGGGGACCACTACATAATTGATGAAGCGAAAAGTGTACCGCTTTTAAGGGGTCATTTAAGCCCGAAATCGTATTTATTTGATCAAATATTGCCCTAAATCGTTCCTTTTGTCATTTTAGGTACTTTTGAGGAGAAATCTGGAAAAGGAGGCATTTTGGACGTTTTTGGAGCATAAAAGTGAAGAAAACGGCAAAGTCTCAAGAATCGGCTAAAAGTTACTCTTGACGGCGTCAAGATTTACTCTAGACGGCGTCATGCCTTGGCAAGAAAAAGTGGACATGAAATTTACTCATGACGGGCCAGTGAACATAGCATGTGAATTCTGACGGCGTCACGCTTTAACTTGATCGAGGGCGTCACGGCTTAAATCATAAGGGGACGGCGTCACGTTCATGGTTCGACGGCGTCAAGCCTTGATAAGCCAGAATGGATTTTTGAAGAGCTAAAGAGGGACGGCGTCAAGAAGGTCATCCGGGAACCCTAAAAGCGGCGAGGTGACGGCGTCACACTCCATAAGGTGACGCCGTCAGATCCAAAAATCTATATATAGTTTTCTAATTTTTTGTCATTAAAGGAGAGCTTAGTGTGTGGAATTTTGGGATAAAACCCTAAGACGATTTTAGCTACTTTTTCAGGGCTTTTTGCCTTGAGATCTTCCATGTTTCATTGAAAGATAAGTTATCAATTAATCATTCAATATGTCTATGTGTTGTTTGATTCTATCTTATTCTTGTCTTTTGTTTAACATGTTAGGCTAAATTTATCTTGTGTTTGCTTAGATCTAATGAAACCTAGCTATTGATTATTGGTTGTTAGTGTGTTATTAGTTGTATTGGATGATTGTTTATCTATGTTAGGCTTAAGAAAACTGGCTAACTTCCTATTCGGTAACTTGCTTGAACGTCTTAAGAAACATGAACCAAATGCGTACTAAAGGTTTTTATGGTTGTATTTAATGCACAAGCGAATTCTAGTGATCCCATGTTAGGAGCTTCCTAGCCGGCTCGACATAGGAGTGAAGTAGGAGCTTGTAGAGTTGGGGAAGTAAGTACGCCACCCCACGAATGGTATTAAGGAATACACCCGTCATCCACGCGACTAATACACACTAATTAACCGGTAAAAGATAGTTAGGGAGTAAGGAAATCTAAGTAAACACATTTCTCTACACATAAGTTTCTCACCAACTTTTCATTTTTGTTATTTTATTTTATTGCATTCGTAGTAATTTGGGTTAGTTGACTAGCAACTAATTCCGCCCACTCTTTCAAACCCGAGATTTTACTTGCTTTCATAAAAACTATAAAAACATAAAAAGAATCTTCCTCAACCCTTAGACCTAATTAGAGTAGCCTTTCACACCTAACGAACACTATTCCCTGTGGAGAACGATCAATCCCCCGTACTTACCACTACACTATACTACATCGGTCAGGTACACTGCCTGGTGGGGTTGTAAGCCTCTTGAGATCCCTCGAGAGGTAAAACCTGTTGTAAGGTTACAAAACCACGCATCAATAATTCACATGAAGAAGTGATTTTGTTCACTTGGCTTGAAGGTTTAGGAGCCTCGTAGGATTTCATAAGAAACTTGACTTGGTCTTCAAGTTCTATGATCCTACGGTCGGAAGTGCTTGAATTGTTCGGAGGCAAAGATATTGCCTTGACCGTTTTATTCAAATCACGAGGATCACTCCAACTTTCGTTGTCATAAAGAGCAAGATCTTCCAGGAGAGCCCATGATTGTTCCGCACTTAGATCACGTAGCTTACCACCAGCCGATTGGTCAATGGTTTGCCTCGTGGAGAGAGTGATATGGTCATAGAAGATTTGGACTTGGAGCCAAAGTTCTATGCCATGGTGAGGGACTTTTTGGAGTAAGTCCTTGAATCGAGTCCATGCCTCGTAGAGGGTTTCGCCTTGACGTTGTTGGAACATCAAGATATCATTCCTTAGCTTGGTAGTTCTTCCTGGTGGGAAAAACTGAGCAAGGAAACGAGTGGTGAGATCATCCCAAAAGGTGATGGAACCTGCGGGTAGACGCTCTAGCCATTGACTAGCTTGGTCCCGCAGAGAGAATTGAAAGAGACGCAGTCGGGTCGTCTCTCGAGTGGCAACATCAAGGTCTATAGAATCAACGATTTTGAGAAAGTCCTTGAGATGTTGATTAGGATCTTCGGAACGAAGTCCATGGAATGCGCATCCGCTTTGCACCAACCGGATGGTGTCGGATCGCAAGGGAGTGACATTGGCTCCTTGAGTGAGCTCAATGGTGTTTCGATAGCCATGGTGGCTAGGACGGGAGTAGTCTCCTAAGGTACGGGCTCTAGGAGGTGGGTGTTGTTGTGGTGGTGGGTTGTTGGGATCGAGGATATTACCACCTTCCATGATGTCGGATGGTAATGGTTACGAACAAAGAAACGAAGAAAAAAGATAGACTAAAGAAAAACCTAGAAAAATAAAATAAAAATCTCACTAGAAAGGAATCTAGTGAGTAGACCTAATAAAATAAAAATTCAACCTAAACAATAACTATTCCCCGGCAGCGGCGCCAAAAACTTGATGCGTGGTTTTGCGACCTTACAACAGGTTTTACCTCTCGAGGGATCTCAAGAGGCTTGCAATCCCCACCAGGCAGTGTACCTGACCGATGTAGTATAGTGAAGTGGCAAGTACCGGGGGATTGATCGTTCTCTAGGGGAATAGTGTCGTTAGGATTGAAAAACTACTCTAATAGGTCTAAAGGTGAGAGAAGATTCTTTTTGTATTTTTATATTTTTATGAAAGCAAGTAAAATCTCGGGTTTGAAGGAGTGGGCGGAATTAGTTGCTAGTCAACTAACCCAAATAACTACAATTGCAAATAAAATAAAATAACGGAAAATGAAAAGGTTGTGAAACTTATATGGAGAGAAATGTGTTTACTTAGATTTCCTTACTCCATAACTATCTTTTACCGGTTGATTAGTGTGTATTAATTGCGTGGATGACGGGTGTATTCCTTAATACCAATCGTGGGGTGGCGTACGTACTTCCCCAACTCTACAAGCTCCTACTTCACTCCTATGTCGAGCCGGCTAAGAAGCTCCTAACATGGGATCACTAGAATTCGCTCATGCATTAAATACAACCATAATAACCTTAGTACGCATTGGTTCATGTTTCTTAAGACGTTCAAGCAAGTTACCGTATAGGAGATTAGCCAGTTTTCTTAAGCCTAACATCGATAAACAATCATCCAATACAATTAATAACACACTAATAACCAATAATCAATAGTTAGGTTTCATTAGATCTAAGCAAACACAAGATAAATCTAGCCTAGCATGTTAATTAAAAGACAAGAACAAGATATAATCAAACAACACATAGACATATTGAATGATTAAATGATTACTTATCTTCAATTAAACATGGGAGATCCAAGGGTATAAAACCCTTAAAAATAGCAGAAATTCGTCTTAGGGTTTCTCCTCACAAAGTTGCACACTAATGACTAAAAATTGCAAAACTATATATAGAAATTAGTGGCTGACGACGTCACGTTATAGATCTTGACGCCGTCACCTCGCCGTGGCTAGGGTTCCCGGATGGTCTTCCTGACGCCGTCCCTCTTTAATCCTCCAAAATCCTCCCTGGCTTATCAAGGGTTGACGCCGTCAGAAATGTGCTTGACGCCGTCTCTCTTTAACTTAAACCGTGATGGCCTTGATCACCTTAAAGGGTGACGCCGTCAGATTTTCCATTGTAAAACTCTCTGGCGCGTCACGTATATTTTTCATATCCACCTCTTTTGCCAAGCCGTGACGCCGTCAGGAGCAATCCTTGACGCCGTCAAGTGTACTTTTCCAGCAGCTTTGGAGACTTTGTCGTTTTCTTCACTTTTATGCTCCAAAAACGTCCAAAATGCTTCCTTTTCCAGATTTCTTCTCCAAAGTACCTAAAATGACAAAAGGAACGATTTAGGGCAATATTTGATCAAATAAATACGATTTAGGGCTTAAATGACCCCCTAAAAGCGGTACACTTTTCGCTTCATCAACAAATATGATATCTATATTGATCTCAACTCATTTTTAATATTATTCGTATTGCAATGCAAAATTAATAAAAATATGACTTTTTTAAATAAAAGTTATGTGCAACGGCACCTATATCACACATGTTCGAGAACTCTGTGGCCACGAGTTTTAGCGCATTCATAACATGTGATAATAAAAACGTGTCGACCAATCAAGAGGTCTTGAATTCAACGGTGCAAGATCGAGTGTTTTTCAATACTTTTTTTAAGAGTAAATTACATAAATGGTCTCTGTGATTTGTCGAAAATTTCACCTATCGTCTCTCAAATTTAAAAATTGCATATATCGTCTCTATCGTCTTCAAAGAATAACACTTGTGGTCCTTAAAAAGACCACGAGTGTTATTCTTTGAAACTTAAAAAAATTTCATCTATCGTCCCTAAAAGGACCACGAGTGTTATTCTTTGTAGGTGACAGGGACGATATATGCAACTTTTAAGTTTGGGGGACGATAGGTGAAATTTTCGACAAACCACAGCGACCATTTATGTAATTTACTCTTTTTTTAAATATGTTATCCGTGAGTTTATTTTTATCGGTACTCCGTACTCGTCTTAAGTTATCCTAAATTAAGATAGGAGAGTTTGCTTAATCTTATCACATTAGCCTTGTTCAAAACTGTTATTACAAAATTCTAAAATAAATATTAATTAATTAGTCAAAAGTTTTTTATAGATCCAACTTTTACTATAGAACCTATCAAGCAATCTTAGCCACTCATTTTTTTTATCAAAATAAAAAAAAAAAAAAAATTTCACCCTTTTTTTAAAACTTAAATATCTCGCAAACCGTAAATCGTCAAGCTACAAAAAAAATACCATTGCGACGAGAATTAAATTATCTTTCTATAGACATGCATTGTTATATACTTTCGACGAACTTTTTTTTCGATAAACTTTTTTTTTTTCCCCAAAATTTTCGCCCAGAAAAATCATATATGATTCTTACGAATCATATATGATTCGTAAGAATCATATATGATTCGTAAAAATCAAATCATATATGATTCTTACGAATCATATATGATTCTTTCTGGGCGGAAATTAAAAAAAAAAAATTCGTCGAAAGTATATAACAATACATATCTATAGAAAGATCATTTAATTCTCGTCGCGATGGTATTTTTTTTGTAGCTTGAAGATTTACCGTTTGCAAGATATGTTGTTTTTAAAAAAAAGATGGAAAATAAAAATAAGTGGCTATGATTGGTTCATTAGTTCTATGACAAATATGAGATTTATATTGATCTCATCTCTATTAATTAATTAGTTAAAAATAAATCTACGAGTCATAACTATGTCAATTTTGATACTTAATTTTTTGAAATTTCTTTTAACGACTTTCATCCCTTTAAATATTACACAAAAGCACGTGACTAGTTCGGTGTGTACCTACTTTAGTTTTTTCTAAGCGTTTCAGCGTTTTCAAACGCGGTGTTCTTTCGTTACATGCATTAGTTTTTTAATATATCTATACGATTAGCTATTATTTTATTATCTAATGAACGTGCTTTTGAAATTCGTGGGGTGAAATCTGGCCTCGATTCCACGAAATTGATCCTTGCCAAACCTGAGAGGCAAATTTGACTTACATAGTAGTGCATTGACATGTATTTTTATAAACTTTTGAAACTATAATAACATGTATTTAGGCAGGAAAGTAGACTTTGGCCTTTTGTTCAAAATTCAGTTTGGTATTGAACTTTTTTTTTTCTTTTCTTTAGATATCGTTGTTAACTTTTTAGCCGGCTAAATCAATGATAGTCGAGCACACTGTCGCACAGACCTAAACTAGTTAAAGCTTTTCCATTTTCAGAAAAGTCGGTGTCAATTGTTTGCACTAGAGTACTAGACAGAGTTTTAACTTAAAGTCTTTCACATTTTAGTAGTATATAAGTAGTTACGAGTTTTTTATCAATTAATTATTTTTAAATAATTATCGTTTATAGGAATCTAACCGACACACAATATATGGTCGACTTCACGATTTAGTATCCTTTTAATTTTAAATTAATTAATATAATAAATCGTCTTCACTTCATCACTTAAAAGTTAAAAAAAGTTACCTTCAATTGTTTACCTGAAAATCAAAACAAATGTGGCTAGACATCTAAACCAAATGTGATATGTTTAGCTCAAACAAAGATGAGCCCAAAAAGGTTATTCTTAAACCCATACACAATTTTCATATACACATATCAAACGAACCCTTAAAAAACTTTTCAAACATAATGACAGCAAATATTAACTTTTTAGGTCGTATATCTTTGTTATTTATAAAAGGTGCATGACAATTTTTTTAATTCTTAAATTCTTCAAATTTAAACAAGCACTAAAGACTTTTATATGTATATGAATTTTTTTATTTAATAGTTCCCCCCAAAAAAAAACATCCTAAACTTTACTATATAATCAACATAAAATCAAAAAAAAAAAAAAAAAAAAAAAAAAAAAAAAAAAAAAAAAAAAAAAAAAAAAATGCTTTGTATTTCCAAAAAATACACATTTTGCATCAAATGTCAAACTAAAATAACGATTTCACAATATATATAAATGTTCGCAGCATAATGGATTTGACTTCCAAATTCCACTTGCTAATATTACGAGTAATTTTTTAGGTTGCATATGAATATGATCGCACCATAATGGATTTGACTTTCAAATTCCACTTGCCAGATTTGACTTTCAAATTCCACTTGCCAACCAATACCTGGACCAAAGGTCAAAATACCAATGTATTAAAAACCGGTTTTTTAGTCGAACCGGTCATGCTTCCGTCACCGGTCGAACCGGTCGAACCGGCCGAACCGCCCAACAAAAAAAAAAAAAAAAAAAAAAAGAAGTCAAAAAGTCAAAACCGGTTGAACCGGCCGGTCGAACCGGAAAAAACCGGCCGGTTCGCTACAGTAACCGGGATTTATAAAAAACCGGGGTTTAAAAACCGGCCGACCAGCCGGAGGCCGGTCGAACCGGCCGGTTCGAACCGGTTTTTAAAACATTGCAAAATACTTGTTTAAATTTGGAACAACAATTTATTCGTGTAGGAGAACACTAATTTAAGTATAAAAAATTGTACTGCATTATTATATATTAGCAAGTGTGAATGAATCTAGTGAGAAGAGTTATTGAAATGAAAAGAGATAGAAAAAATTTTAGCAACAAAATTTAAATAAAAAATAAATAAATAATTGAGAGATGCATTTATTTTTTTGGATGCATCTAATATTTGTGGTTATGGTTCATTCTCATTCTTCTCATATTTATTATAGAGTAAACTGCAAAAATCATCCCTGTGGTTTGTGTAATTTCGCAAGAATCATCCCTATCTCAAACGTTTAGCATTAAACATCCCCAAGTCCACAAACGTTTAGCATTAATCATCCCTGAGCACTAACGTCGTTAGTTTTACCAGTTAAGTGTTAAAATAATATTTTCCCGTTAGTCCCTCCGTTAATATTTGTTGCACCGTTAGTCCTTATTTTTTAAAATGAATTAAAAAGGGCAGCAAAAATAATATTCGTTCGTTTTTTTTACGTTTTCGTCTGTTTTTATACGTTTTCGTCCATTTTTTACATGTTTTCGTCCGTTTTTACACGTTTTCGTCAGTATTTACACGTTTTCATCCGTTTTTACACGTTTTCATCAGTATTTACACGTTTTCATCCGTTTTTACACGTTTTCATCAGTATTTACACGTTTTCGTCCGTTTTTACACGTTTTCGTCCATTTTTACACGTTTTCGTCAGTATTTACACGTTTTCATCCATTTTTACACGTTTTCATCCGTATTTACACGTTTTCGTCCGTTTTTACACGTTTTCGTCCATTTTTACACGTTTTCGTCAGTATTTACACATTTTCGTCCGTTTTTACACGTTTTCGTCCATTTTTACACGTTTTCGTCAGTATTTACACGTTTTCATCCGTTTTTACACGTTTTCATCCGTATTTACACGTTTTCGTCCGTTTTTACACGTTTTCGTCCATTTTTACACGTTTTCGTCAGTATTTACACGTTTTCGTCCGTTTTTACACGTTTTCATTCGTATTTACACGTTTTCGTCCATATTTACACGTTTTCATCAGTATTTACACGTTTTCATCTGTTTTTACACGTTTTCGTCCATTTTTACACGTTTTCGTCAGTATTTACACGTTTTCATCCGTTTTTACACGTTTTCATCCGTATTTACACGTTTTCGTCCGTTTTTACACGTTTTCGTCCATTTTTACACGTTTTCGTCAGTATTTACACGTTTTCATCCGTTTTTACACGTTTTCATCCGTATTTACATGTTTTCGTCCGTATTTACACGTTTTCATCCGTTTTTACACGTTTTCATCAATAAAAAACAGACGAAAAAGTGTAAAAATAGACGAAAACATGTAAATACTGTCAAAAATGTGTAAAAACGGTAACAAACGTGTTAAAAACAGACGAAAACGTGTAAAAACGGATGAAAACGTGTAAATACGGATGAAAACGTGTAAATACTGAAGAAAACGTGTAAAAATGGACGAAAACGTGTAAATACTGATGAAAACGTGTAAATACTGATGAAAACATGTAAATACGGACGAAAACGTGTAAATACGGATGAAAACGTGTAAAAACGGACGAAAACGTGTAAATACGGATGAAAACGTGTAATTACTGACGAAAACGTGTAAAAAACGGACGAAAACGTGTAAATACTGATGAAAACGTGTAAATACAGATGAAAACGTGTAAATACTGACGAAAACGTGTAAAAAATGGACGAAAACGTGTAAAAAACGGACGAAAACGTGTAAATACGGATGAAAACGTGTAAAAACGGATGAAAACGTGTAAATACTGACGAAAACGTGTAAAAATGGACGAAAACGTGTAAAAACAGATGAAAACGTGTAAATACTGATGAAAACGTGTAAATACTGATGAAAACGTGTAAATACGGACGAAAACGTGTAAATACGGATGAAAAAGTGTAAAAACAAACGAAAACGTGTGAATACTGACGAAAACGTGTAAAAATGGACGAAAACGTGTTAAAAACGGACGAAAACGTGTAAATACGGATGAAAACGTGTAAAAACGGATGAAAACGTGTAAATACTGACGAAAACGTGTAAAAACGGACGAAAACGTGTAAAAAAATGGACGAAAACGTATAAAAACAGACGAAAACGTAAAAAAACGGACGAATATTATTTTTGCTGCCCTTTTTAATTCATTTTAAAAAATAAGGACTAACGGTGCAACAAATATTAACGGAGGGACTAACGGGAAAATATTATTTTAACACTTAACTGGTTAAAACTAACGACGTTAGTGCTCAGGGATGATTAATGCTAAACGTTTGTGGACTTGGGGATGTTTAATGCTAAACGTTTGAGATAGGGATGATTCTTGCGAAATTACACAAACCACAGGGATGATTTTTTCAGTTTACTCTTTATTATATTTCGCATTAGATCTTAACTCATTAGCAATATAGTAGTATTTATCTTGTATATTTACAATGTATATTCCATCCATTTTCTTTCATAGTTGGTTAGGATGGATGTGTATTATTTATGTTATATAACATGAGTGACCGTGCATAGTAGAGGTGGCAATTTGTGCCCAAACTCAAAAAAATGGGCTAATTGTGCAAAATTTTAAAAGATTTTGGCGCATATGGTCCCCTCCTTTTTATGAAATGGGCATATATTGCTCATTTAAAAGTTAAATGGGCACAAACGGGCGGAGAACATTACAATTGTTTTTAAAGAAAAACTTATAGATATAATATATTTAATTTTTTAAATATAAATGAGGTGTTACGTTTGAGGAATTTATTTCGTCGTTTTGTGTCTAATCTAAAGCGATTTGTATAACATGCGCCCGTTTGGCCCGCGCCCATTTGGCCCGCGCCCGTTTAGCCCGTAGCCCGTTTAGACCGTGCCCGCCCGGCCCACCCGTTTTGCCACCTCTAGTGCATAGTAACGAAATTTTATAGCGGCAAATAGTTGTAGTGATAAAAAAAAGTTTATAGGTTATAAACGAAAAATAATAAAAGTTTAAGAATTTAGGGATTAAACACGATTTAAACTAAATAAAAATAATATGAGTTATAAACGAAAATAATAATAAAAGTTTATGTTTTCCATGTATACTTTTTTAATTTTTCGCTTTCAATAATATGGTTTTTCCTTTATATATATATATATATATATATATATATATATATATATATATATATATATATATATATATATATATATATATATATATATATATATATATATATATTATAGATTATAGATGGGGTAATTATGAAAATGGTATGTTAATTTCAAGTTTTTCAAATAAAGGTAGGAAAATAAGGCACTTTCCCAAAAGAGTCATGTGCGATTGTGCGATTGTGCGATCGTGCGAACTCACCAAAAATGCGACATGTGTCCAGACAAAGTGGTACAAGCCAATGATTGGCTCCACCAATTACCCCACGTGGTTAGTTGACTTTTTAAAAAAAGATCGTGCGAACTAGATTGTGCGAATGTGCGAACGACGACTACTAAATCTTCCAAAATCTTTCTAAAATCTTTCCAAAATCTTATTTTTGTACTTACCCTTTCTTGGGAAAGACCAAAGGCATTTTAATATTACTAAAAATGGTACCAATAATTTAACTAAAACATTTACTGTGTAAATTTTGATCTTCTTCACCATCAAAATCACACACATACTATCAAAATCACACTGATCAATCTGACACACAGACATGCAAAATCACACCGATAAAAAATAACACGATAAATCACGGATCAAAAAAAAGGGACGATAAAGAGTTTAGTGGTTGAAGTTGATTTTAAAAGCGGATCAAAATCACACCGATCAAAAAATGGCCAGACCTCATGTAAGTTTGAGTATTATAGTTGATTATTGATGGTTAGGGTTTTTCGAGTTATTCGATCAAAAAATGGCCAGACCTCATGGCCAGACCTCATGTTAGGGTTGTATGGAAATGGATTGTTATAGTTTGATTATTGATGGTTAGGGTTTTTTTGAGTTATTCGATCTTGATTGTTAGTGTATTCTGTTGTTTTAGGGTTTAGTGGTTTGACTGTAAAGAGACCAGACACATTAGTGTGTAATGTTTAAATTAAATGCTTCTTTGTTTCGTTTATTATCGTGTATTGTGGCTTTGTTCATTTGATTATTGCGTTTTGAGTATCTAGGTGTTTGGGATTGGGTCAAATAAGCTGTTTTAATAAGCAGTTTGATAGTTTGGTAACCAATCCAAACACCCCCTTAGTGTAGTCATTTTAGCACATAACTAGAAAATTAATACTTGATATTTGTATACTCGCCTAATTAAGTTAACATAGTGTCTACTACCCTAGGATAGATTTAGTTGCGGATGTTACAAGTTAATATAGTGTATACAATCACAACGGTTAAAGGAATATTCATATAGGCAAAAAGGGCGTCGTGTTGCTACATGTTTATAGAAGTGGTAGATTGATACTGTACGTCGTGTTGCTACATGTTTATAGAAGTGGTATGTAGAATGATTGGATAAAAAAGTTGCCGCCGATTGCGGTCGATGTTGTAGTGTCATGACAATCTGAAATCAGTGCATTAAAGTTGAATTAGATTGATCGCTTACTTGTGTAGTCATTATCTTAATCCTAATATTCAATGTACCAAATCAACTTTTGTCATATATGTTGGATTGCTAGTTGCCATCATTTTATTACTTTACCTAAGCTATTGCTTAATCTTATCAACATAGCTAAAACTTCAATGATACAACAATTGCAAAAACAAATAACTTTAACATGTATATTGTTGCTTTACTATATAATGTCCTGTGTGAAAGTTGCTTATTTTTCTTTAAAACTAAAATTATCTATCAAATCTTTCTGATATATACAATGAAAGATTATGTACATCTTGACTGCCTAATCTAGAAACAAGTCATATGATATGCACTTAGTGTTAAATTGAAACCTCAAGGATTTGACTAGTCCATTGCTTTCGGCTTTTCAAACAAGTCTTGACAATCTAATAGCTTTAGGAAAGAAGTTCGTCTAATATACACTGTAAACATTATTATTTATTTATTACATCTAATTTGTAAATAATAAAAAAATTTGAAGTAAGTTAAAAATGAGTAACGCAAGTGTGCACTTGAAAGAGTGATGGTTCTGTTTAAATGTTAACTTGTTTTACTTCTTTAATGTTAACTTGTAGAAAGAAAGTGTATTGGAATTACTTATGTTTTACTGCTTTAATGTTAACTTGTTTATTATTTTTTTGCAGGTTGTTAATGCGAGGGTAAATATTAGAAGTAATTTGAAGCTACTGAAAACGATAAGTGATCGTCTATTATCAAAGGGGCAGCGGTGTTATAATATGTTCAGGCGTAGTGTTTTTGGTCCTTGGTTAGAAATTAGAACTTTTGATCATGATAACCATGTTCTGAACTTTCTCCTGTTTCACCAAAGGCATGTTGAGCACTCTACTTTTGATACCCCATTTATTTTTGATGTTGAGCACTCTACTTTTGATCTCACTACAATAGTATATAATTTCTTTGTTTTAAGTAGTGTCCAATATTTGTTGATGCGTGCCATTTTTCTTTTAGGATGAAGGAAGAGCGATTAAAAAAAAGGTCAGATTGTGATTACGATGTGTTGTCGTGGGTTAGTAAAAGCCGGAAACTTGAGAAGAAGAAGGCTGAAAAGGAGAAAGCATTGCGTTTCTCAAAGATGTTTGAATAGCGGGTTAGTTTTATTCTCCTGACATGTTTTCCTCTTTGAATAAATGTGATTTTTCTATTGTGCATCTTATTTTCTTATCATTTTGTGAAAATTCAGGACAATGTGACTCAAGAAGAGGACAATGTGACTCAAGATCTTCACGAGCTTGTCAAACAAAGAAGTTTAACAATGTAATATGCGACTACAACTTAAGAATATGGATGTCATATTGTTATTATTATTTTTTGCTGATAAAATAATCGGTGTGATAAAATAATTGGTGTGACAGGAATTATTAATGTGTAATTGGTGTAATGATGAATATTGGTAAAGAAGAAAGAAAGAATACAATTTGACTTTGACTTTCTTAGTTCTACCCACAAAAGAAACTAATAGTATGTCATTCCAATTTTTTTTGTTTGTAAAGAAGAAAAATTGTATTCTTTCTTTCTTCTTTACAAACAAAAAAAATTGGAATGACATACTATTAGTTTCTTTTGTGGGTAGAACTAAGAAAGTCAAAGTCAAATTATATTCTTTCTTTCTTCTTTACCAATATTCATCATTACACCAATTACACATTCATAATTCCTGTCACACCAATTATTTTATCACACCGATTATTTTATCAGCAAAAAATAATAATAACAATATGACATCCATATTCTTAAGTTGTAGTCGCATATTACATTGTTAAACTTCTTTGTTTGACAAGCTCGTGAAGATCTTGAGTCACATTGTCCTCTTCTTGAGTCACATTGTCCTGAATTTTCACAAACTGATAAGAAAATAAGATGCACAATAGAAAAATCACATTTATTCAAAGAGGAAAAACATGTCAGGAGAATAAAACTAACCCGCTATTCAAACATCTTTGAGAAACGCAATGCTTTCTCCTTTTCAGCCTTCTTCTTCTCAAGTTTCCGGCTTTTACTAACCCACGACAACACATCGTAATCACAATCTGACCTTTTTTTTAATCGCTCTTCCTTCATCCTAAAAGAAAAATGGCACGCATCAACAAATATTGGACACTACTTAAAACAAAGAAATTATATACTATTGTAGTGAGATCAAAAGTAGAGTGCTCAACATCAAAAATAAATGGGGTATCAAAAGTAGAGTGCTCAACATGCCTTTGGTGAAACAGGAGAAAGTTCAGAACATGGTTATCATGATCAAAAGTTCTAATTTCTAACCAAGGACCAAAAACACTACGCCTGAACATATTATAACACCGCTGCCCCTTTGATAATAGACGATCACTTATCGTTTTCAGTAGCTTCAAATTACTTCTAATATTTACCCTCGCATTAACAACCTGCAAAAAAATAATAAACAAGTTAACATTAAAGCAGTAGAACATAAGTAATTCCAATACACTTTCTTTCTACAAGTTAACATTAAAGAAGTAAAACAAGTTAACATTTAAACAGAACCATCACTCTTTCAAGTGCACACTTGCGTTACTCATTTTTAACTTACTTCAAAAAAATTTATTATTTACAAATTAGATGTAATAAATAAATAATAATGTTTACAGTGTATATTAGACGAACTTCTTTCCTAAAGCTATTAGATTGTCAAGACTTGTTTGAAAAGCCGAAAGCAATGGACTAGTCAAATCCTTGAGGTTTCAATTTAACACTAAGTGCATATCATATGACTTGTTTCTAGATTAGGCAGTCAAGATGTACATAATCTTTCATTGTATATATCAGAAAGATTTGATAGATAATTTTAGTTTTAAAGAAAAATAAGCAACTTTCACACAGGACATTATATAGTAAAGCAACAATATACATGTTAAAGTTATTTGTTTTTGCAATTGTTGTATCATTGAAGTTTTAGCTATGTTGATAAGATTAAGCAATAGCTTACGTAAAGTAATAAAATGATGGCAACTAGCAATCCAACATATATGACAAAAGTTGATTTGGTACATTGAATATTAGGATTAAGATAATGACTACACAAGTAAGCGATCAATCTAATTCAACTTTAATGCACTGATTTCAGATTGTCATGACACTACAACATCGACCGCAATCGGCGGCAACTTTTTTATCCAATCATTCTACATACCACTTCTATAAACATGTAGCAACACGACGTACAGTATCAATCTACCACTTCTATAAACATGTAGCAACACGACGCCCTTTTTGCCTATATGAATATTCCTTTAACCGTTGTGATTGTATACACTATATTAACTTGTAACATCCGCAACTAAATCTATCCTAGGGGTAGTAGACACTATGTTAACTTAATTAGGCGAGTATACAAATATCAAGTATTAATTTTCTAGTTATGTGCTAAAATGACTACACTAAGGGGGTGTTTGGATTGGTTACCAAACTATCAAACTGCTTATTAAAACAGCTTATTTGACCCAATCCCAAACACCTAGATACTCAAAACGCAATAATCAAATGAACAAAGCCACAATACACGATAATAAACGAAACAAAGAAGCATTTAATTTAAACATTACACACTAATGTGTCTGGTCTCTTTACAGTCAAACCACTAAACCCTAAAACAACAGAATACACTAACAATCAAGATCGAATAACTCAAAAAAACCCTAACCATCAATAATCAAACTATAACAATCCATTTCCATACAACCCTAACATGAGGTCTGGCCATTTTTTGATCGAATAACTCGAAAAACCCTAACCATCAATAATCAACTATAATACTCAAACTTACATGAGGTCTGGCCATTTTTTGATCGGTGTGATTTTGATCCGCTTTTAAAATCAACTTCAACCACTAAACTCTTTATCGTCCCTTTTTTTTTATCCGTGATTTATCGTGTTATTTTTTATCGGTGTGATTTTGCATGTCTGTGTGTCAGATTGATCAGTGTGATTTTGATAGTATGTGTGTGATTTTGATGGTGAAGAAGATCAAAATTTACACAGTAAATGTTTTAGTTAAATTATTGGTACCATTTTTAGTAATATTAAAATGCCTTTGGTCTTTCCCAAGAAAGGGTAAGTACAAAAATAAGATTTTGGAAAGATTTTAGAAAGATTTTGGAAGATTTAGTAGTCGTCGTTCGCACATTCGCACAATCTAGTTCGCACGATCTTTTTTTAAAAAGTCAACTAACCACGTGGGGTAATTGGTGGAGCCAATCATTGGCTTGTACCACTTTGTCTGGACACATGTCGCATTTTTTGTGAGTTCGCACGATCGCACAATCGCACATGACTCTTTTGGGAAAGTGCCTTATTTTCCTACCTTTATTTGAAAAACTTGAAATTAACATACCATTTTCATATTACCCCATTATAGATTATAGATATAGGCCTTTGATATGGTTGATGAAACATACATTAAGTTCTCACATGGTATCAGACCTTCTAACACCCAACCTTAAAACACGCCACCCTCGTTCTCTTTTCTGGTTCTTCGTTTCTAATCTCTCCAATGGCAGAACAAAAGCTACACCCAACCCTCACCGTCTCCAACATCAAAAACCCCATATAACTTAACTTGGAGAATGGCCAATACTTGTCTTGGTCAGAACTCTTCAAGATCCATTATCGGGCCTACAAATTCACTGATCACATCCTTCCCCCAGCACCACCCATTTCCCCTTCTGTACCACCACCAAAAGACGCCACACCACCCAAAATTGTTGATCCATAAACATGGTCTATTGTTTTTCAGTGGAATTATGGCACCATATTATGCACACCATTCTGGAACCCGACACCAGTGCCGCAAAGAATAGGCACGCTTGAAAGATATCTTTCAAGATAACAAGAACTCGAGGGTTGTTTATCTCAAACACCAATTCACTAACACTCGCCTTGACAATTTTTCTTCGATTTCTACTTATTGTCAAGAGCTCAAGATGCTCTCAGATCGACTCTCAAATGTTAGAGCTCCTGTCTCCAATGTCTTGTTTTACAACTCATTTCCGGTCTTAACGAGGGCTATGAAAATGTTGCAAGCTTTATCCAAAAAAGTGGTTCCCTCCCGCCTTTTTATGAAGCATGTTGTAGGCTTATAGTTGAGGAAACTCACAAAAATAAACAAGCATCAAATGTCGCCATCACATGTGGAACCGCTAACTTTTGCCCTTACCTCTTCTTCAAACTCCAAAAACCAAAACAATCCCCCCCACTGGTACCATTTCTCAACAACAACACATGCAACATAATGACCCCTCAAATCATGGTTGTGGGAAGACAAATAACAACCGCGGAGGTGGTCGCATTGGAGGTGGAAGTGGTCGTGGCAGGTCACACAACAATCAACCAGATCAATTCTCTCAATGAGGGCAGTTTTCTCCTTGGGCTTGGTCTCCATTTCGTTGGGGCACTCCACTCAAGGTTATGCAGCTTCAAATATACCAGCTTCAAGCATATCAACTAATATTGATCAAGCTATGCATACTATGTATCTTACACCTCCGGATGATCAATGGTATATGGATACGGGCGCTACCTCACATATGACGACATCTCAAGGTACACTCTCGTCCTTTCAATTTGAGTCGTCCCACCCCGTAGGCATAACATTTGCTTACGCCTCACATCACATGCTCTTCAGAATATAAACAATCCGAGCTGGAGCCTTGTTATTCCTAACGTTACTCTCTATATTTTCGATGTTATCATATCTCTAACTCATTGTCTGGGTTATGATTCAAAGTTGTGACCAAACACATATTCTTGTTGGTAATGGCACACGTAGTCTTTGTTACTCTTTTTAAACAAAGACTAGAAATATAATTTCTTTGGATCGGGTGCAATTTGGAAAAATCATATGTTTGTTTTACTAAAAATTAACACTACAAAGCAACATTCCATCGAGGTCCCGTGACACCGCGGGACACTCCTAATCCCTGCCCTGCTAATGAGGTAATGTAAACAACTATTATGAAGAAGATGTGATTTTTAGATACTATGGAGATCAATTTGGTAGTTTTCGTGCAATACTTAAAGATCATGTTCTTGTTTCTATAGTATCTCATATTTATCTCCAACGAAACTTGAGCTTACAACATTTGAGTTAATGTGTCACATACGCTAGGCCAAAGGTCATCTGTTCTTGAGGTTATGTAATACACCATCTCGTAAAAGAAAGAACATGGCATGAATAAGTAAACCTGGCGACCTAACACTGATAGTTTAGGTCAAGTGTATTGGGTTGTTGTCGATCACAAGCCATCACCAATTCACCATTACACACCTCCCCGAACCACGAGCAGTGGGGGTAATCTGGTCGTGGTTCGGTGGTGCAAACCACCTAACCGATGCATCATCTTTTTTTTTGTGTTTGTGGGTTACGTTTGTATAAAGTATGATATTTTTATATGTGTAGTTTGGTGGTCACCACTAGACTTGTTTGGTGGAAGGTTTAGTGGTGTGTTAAATGGTAATATGACGCTAATGTGAAAGTGATAGGTTTACCCATTGTCAAAGATCTAGCTTTTATTTTAAAACACACTAATAAAGGGAAACAAAAACGCATGACATGTTCATACCGGCAAAGATCATTGTATATTGGGAAAATGATCTGAAAAGGCATCATACTTGACACTATATTCTTTTGTAAGCATCATACTTTTTTTTTTCCAATTGTAGTATCCAACTTTCTATTGTAGGCCTTGTAGCGTAAAAAAGTGACGCTACAATAAGAAAATTAAGGAAAGTTGGATGCCTAGAATAGGAAAATTAAAAAAGTTTGATGCATACAATAGGATGATTAAGGGAAGTTGGATGCCTAGAATAAGTCGTTTTAAAAAGTTGAATGCATACAATAGGAAGAAAAAAAAAATACAATGCTTACAAAAGAATATAGTGTCAAATATGATGCTTTTTCAAATCATTTTCCCTTGTATATTCGCATGTCACGATTATAAACATGTCTACATTCAATGAATGTTTTTAAACAAATAAAGACCATAACAATTGTCTAGACTTTTCCCACAATTTTAGCATCTTTTACATCAAACAAGTTGCAAATTCTAAGTCTTAAAGAATAAATTCTAAGTCTTTAAATTCTTTAAGTTATCTATTGTTTTTAGTTTATTGGAGTATTTCGAGTTCAAATGTCATTTAAAACTTGTTACACGACCATAAATTAGGAGTGTTACGTTCATAAGTCAACATTATTTCATTTTTAATCAATTTTAATTAATACTGAATCGTGCCAACTGTAAAAAGGGATTGGCTTTTAGGCTGGTCGGCAAGGGAGGTGATCCCTTCACATTGCAACCCCTTTTCACGCGCGAGCCTCTTGCCCTCAACCCCATCTCACGCGCGAGGAACACCTTCCAAAGCAATTTATGGTGATCAGTTCACCTTGCGAAAAACAAAAAAAAGGGGCCCCATGTGATAAAACTATCCGTTGCATATAAGAGGGGGAAAAAAAAGTTCTCCACTACCAATTTTTTTCTCAATAAATACATCAAAACTACACCATTTTTATACATATCTTCTCAATATATCATTCAAACAACATATATCTCATTCATTTTATTTTTCAAATGAATTCCGATACGATTATGTTCACCGACTCAGAAGAAGAACGAGAAATTACAAGTCGGAGATTGAATTTTATTGCAAGATCACTGTCGTTTATTAAAAATACACGAAAAGCAAATCGCCCGGCGATAAAACGCCTTAATCGAGATCATTATGGTGCTCATGATCGTTTAGTCGACGCCTATTTTACTGAGAACCCGTTCTACGATGCACGTACTTTCCGAAAGAGGTTCCGAATGAATCGATCTCTTTTCAACTGGATAGTTCGGGAGGTAACTATTCATAATCCATTTTTTAGTAGTAATGTTGATTGTACCGGAAAAGAAGGCATTTCAGCGTTGATGAAGTGCACCTCCGCAATTCGTCAATTGGCATACGGCGCAGTTCCTGATGCTTTAGACGAATATCTGCAGATGGGTGAAAAAACTTCTCGTCGATGTCTTGATCATTTTTGTAAGTCTGTTATGGAAATTTTTGGTCCAGAGTATTTGAGGAAACCCACTATGACTGATGTCGTAAAGCTTTATCGACATCACGAAGAAACACACGGGTTTCCGGGGATGTTAGGAAGCATTGACTGTACAGATTGGGAGTGGTTTGGTTGTCCGAATGCACACAAAGGTCAATATGTTAGACGTGATCATGATCCGAATCCGTTCATTTTGCTGGAAGCGGTTGCGTCACAAGACTTATGGATATGGCATGCTTTCTTTGGTACTTCTGGGGCGAACAACGACATCAACGTTATGGATAGTTCTTCTTTATTTAACGATCTTAAACTAGGAATCGCGCCGGGGATTCCATTTGTTGCTAACGGGGTAACTTACCCATTTGGGTACTATCTTGTTGACGGGATATATCCGGAATTGGCAACACTCGTTAAGACGATTCCAGAACCATCAAATGATGACCACAAGAGAATAAGGTATAAGCAAATGCAGGAATCGGCAAGGAAAGATATAGAACGGGCGTTTGGTGTTTTGAATAAGAGATGGGCGGTACTTGCCACTCCCACAAAAATCATGAAAAAAGAAAGAATAGTTAATATGATGTATACTTGCATCATATTACATAACATGATTCGAAAAGACAAAAAAAAGGTAATAACTCCCGAATGGTACCCAGAGGAAGCACATCAACCGGATGACCCTATACGATCCGATGAAGAAATGCGAAAAGTTATTAGGTACATCAGATCACATCAAATGCATCAAAACCTTCGTGCCGATTTGGTCGAACATTTGTCTCGTAATATTTAATTCCAGTTTTTAATGTAGTATTTTTAATTTCTAAGTCTGTGTAATGTTTTTAAGTTATGAATAAAAGTTTTCTATTTCGTATGTTTACGTTTTTGTATTTATATGTCTACGTTTACATTTTTAATTGTGTAAGTATTAAAAAAAAAATGAGAGTTAAGGTGAAGAAAGTGTCTCCTTGCCCACTAAAAGGTGAGTGGAGGTGATGGGAAGTAAGAGAAGAGAGAAAGCTGACGTGACGCTGAGGTGTAAGGTTAATAAAGTTGAGCCATGCCATCTAGCATTAAATGTACCTAGTGCCAACTGCTAGTGATCCAATATGAAGTTGCTATGCGACAACGTGGCATAACGTCGTATTAAAAATATACTCCCTCCGTCTCAATTTATTTGTCCATATTTCCTTTTATGGATGTCTCAATTTATTTGTCCACTTTCCTTATTTAGTAAAAACTAGAGAATCTAGTGAAGGAATATTCCATTTTAGTGGTTGAAAATTAAAGTGGGCCCACTTTTATTAAACTTTGTGTTTTCTCTCTCCTGACAAATAAATTGAGACGGAGGGAGTAAAAATTTAGGTGCAAGTATTAAAAAGAAGGGGGAAAAAAAGGCAAAGGGTATAAACGTAAATAAAATCATCCATTACACATGCGTCTATTTATATATGAATATGAATGCATTGTAACGAAAAAAATCATTCATAGTCATTCTTCTCTCTTATTCTCTCACTAGAATCTATCTTACTTCTAGAGAGAGATTAAAAAAAAATACACATTACACATTAACCATATTGTGATCATGGAAGAATTTGTCGTAACGAAGCGATTCGCGGTACTTTTATGTGCCGAGGATTCGGACTACGTTAAAAATAAATATAATGGGTACTATGGTGTGTTTGTTAGAATGTTGGCTGAGGAAGGTGAAACATGGGATGTTTTTCGTGTTTGTAACGGTCATTTTCCTACAGATGATGAGATTGGATGTTACGACGGTTTTGTGATTACGGGTAGTTGTAATGATGCTCATGGGAATGATCCTTGGATATGTAAGCTTCTTGTTTTGTTGAAGAAATTGGAGTTGTTGAAGAAAAAAGTACTCGGCATTTGCTTTGGTCATCAGGTAATTTTCACATCCAATGTACTTAACTGTTTTTTGAAGTACTCCGTAATATATTTGTCGGGTTAAAACCCTTTACCCTAAAAATAACTAGCAACTTGATTTTATACACGGATTACAGCAATATGTACGTTTAAAACATGTGAACGTATTACATATATAGTATATAGATGCGTGTGAATAATTTGCATTTCGATGAAATTATAACAAAATTTATCTGTGTTTATGTAATTAATTAGTGTTGAGAACTTGAGATAACTAAGGGTGGAGGGAGTGATCATCTCCAACCCTCCAACCCTCCCAAAATTAACCAATCAAATCCCTCAACTTCATTTCAACCCTCCAACCCTCAATCCAACCTTTTTTACTGGCAACCATCATTCTCCCAACCCTCCCAAAATATTTCACAAACACAGTCAATTCCTTTGTTTTTTCTTCAGCCCGAAGCGAGCTCAAAGCTCGCAAATGTAACCCGATTTGGCAACCCGTGAAAGAGGCAATCATACCCGCAAGCTCGCATGCAAACCCGTGAATGAAGCCCGCTATTGCTCCCTCCACCCGTAACTAACGAATAGCTGTGTTCACGCTTGGCTTGGTTGAAATTAAAAAGTTGTGTGTTTGATTCTTGTACTTTAATTCAACACGCTTATGACTTCGAGATCCGAGTATAAAATTTAATATTTGCCAATTTGCATCGATTTGATGTTAACACGCTAAGCTTTTGTTTCTAAGAAATGTTCATTATTGAGTAAATTGCAAAAATTGTCCTTGTGGTTTGGCCAAATTGCACGTTTCGTCCCTGTGATTCATTAAGTGCAAAAATAGTCCGGATTTGACACTGTTTCATGCACTTTTGGTCCCCCATGTTAACCGGCGTTAAATGAGTTCCGTTAGCACTTACACGTTAGCCTTTTGGCTAACGATCGTTGCAGCTCTCATCCTTTAAACCAACAGCCAAACCACAATGACGATTTTTTCAATTTACTATTTTTTTTCGTTTTTTTTTTTTTTTTTTTTGAAATTTTTTTTTCGTCCGTTTTTTTTTCAAGTTTTTTTTTGAAATTTTTTTCGTCAAAAAAAAATCGAAAAAGCATTTTCAAAAATCGTATAAAGTTAAAAAAAAAATTTCTTCGTCCATTTTTTATACGATTTTTTTTTTAATTTTTTTCGTCATGTGATTTTTTTTCGAAATTTATTGTTTTTGGAAAAAAAAACCACTTTTTTGGCACAAAAAGTTTTTTTGAAACATATAAAAAACATATACGTTTTTATATATTCTAAGAAAACGTTGTTATACATATAAAAACATATAAAAAACGTTTTTCATATATAAAAACGTATAAAGAGCGTTAAATTTATATATAAAAAACGTTTTTCGTATATAAAAACATTAAAAAAAAACTTTTTTCATATATAAAAACATATAAAAAACATTTTTCTTATATAAAAGGTTTTTTGTATATAAGAACATATAAAAAGTATATAAAAATGTTTTTCGTATATAAAAAATGTTTTTCGTATATAAAAGTTTTTTTATATAAAAACGTTTTATATAAAAAACTTTTTTCGTATATAAAAACTTTTTTAAACTTTTTTTATATAAAAATGTTTTTTATATAAAATCAACCTTGTGGTTTGGCCGTTAGTTTAAAGGATGGGCGCTGCAACGATCGTTAGCCAAAAGGGCTAACGTGTAAGTGCTAACGGAACTCACTTAACGCCGGTTAACATGGGGGACCAAAAATGTATGAAACAGTGCCAAATCCGAACCATTTTTGCACTTAATGAATAACAGGGACGAAACGTGCAATTTGGCCAAACCACAAGGACGATTTTTGCAATTTACTCTTCATTATTTTAACTAAAAGTTTAGTACTACAATGTCAAATGCATTATTCTAGCTCTTGGTTTATATTTGTTTGAACAAAAAATCAACTTGTAACTATTTGAAGTTTTAAATACAAGTAGATTTATTTTATTTGGAGTAAAAGCTCTAGGCTGTTGGGGACTTGGGGTGAAAATTGAACAAAATGTCAACCCTGTCCTAATTTGTTTCATCACTAGTAATTTTGTACATCATATCTTAGACTTGTATTATCGACCACTTCGTTGAGAGACACATGATTACCTAGTTTGTATCATCAAAATAAGTTGTTCTAATAGGTAAAAACTTATAAGTTGTTATGATGACTTGATTAGTACTATGTATACTATGAACTAAAGGTGATATATTTAGTATTTTAGTAATTTCAAAAGTAAATAGTCATGATATGTTGTTATTTTGGGCATTTAGCAGATTAGCCATACCTTATGGCCAATAACTTCAAAAGTATTTTTAAAATTAAAAAAGTATTATGGTACCACGCAAACCTCATTTTTATTGCGTCTATTGTTATAATAATTTATTGTTTGCCGTGTGACTTTTTAGCAAAAACAGATCAATATAGATGAGGAAATTGGAATGTGACAATATAAACAGAGACATACACGCAAGTATGTGTTCGTCATCAAAGATTATAATAATTGATATGTACACGGATCTTTTTATCCGCACACGTACAATTACAATGCATTGACCATTATGCCCCTATACAGATGCTGACCTTTTCTCTACTAAGGCCCGTTTTAACATTTTATCATTCCTCTCTGTTCTCAGTTCCGGTCAACATCCTCTCCAATTATTACATCTCCATTTTACTAAGTAAAACCTATATACATTACAAACAATGAGTGTTAGCATTTACCAACTCTTTTCATATTGTTAATTTTCGAACAATAATATTTTGCTGATAGTAGATTTGTTCAACAATATTTCTTTTACAATTTTAACCTTTAAATTCGTAGATACAAGCTCTAACTCAAAGATCAGAAATTCATATTTTACATCAAACAATTTCGGTTATTCATCAGAGACCGAGAAGTCAATTAGAACATGTTTATGCAAAATTCTATCTGATAAATATATGAAGAAAAAAAATTTGCCGGTGAAATCATGGTCCCTCCGGCGGAATTGACGCCTCTTTGGAATGAGATCAAAGAAAATGTCAAATTCGGTGAATATTGGCGGTGGAAAAAAGAAAATAAAGCGGGGGAGTAAAAAGATGAAACTGTTTTGGACTTTTGGCTTTAATATTTCAGGGTGCAGGATTAAATAATAGAGTAAAGGCTATAAGGGCATATTTGTCAACACACAAAAAATTTCTGTGTACAAATCAATATACTCCGCGGAGCTTTTTGGAGCTTTTGGGCCGATGAGCGGTGAACTTTACGATTTTTTAGGAATGATATTTTTTCAACACTTCCTTAAAAAGCTTTTTGATTTTTACATTACTGCTCACTGCCATACCCAAAATATCACTAGCCTTTATGGAAATATACCTGTCAATTATTGGAAGTACCTCGTCACCTTTACATTCTTGGTGCATAACACTTACCCAAAAAGTGGTAAATCTTTCATCAATTATTGAAACAAAAACATGTCTTTCTGTCTAAATCTTATAATACCCAATAATTAAAGTTAAACTTAATTGATGATGAGGTTTCTTAATTTTCGGGTAAGTCCGTGCATAACTCAGTTTCAAAGAAGAGTCATTTCTAAATAAAGTTTCACGTTCCTAAAAGGCCACTCTCTTTAGCAGACTGTTAATTTTGTCTTTCACATATTGTCATTTGAGCTTTTTAGCGGGCTGTTAACTTTGTCTTTCACATATTGCATTTGGGCGGGACATATGGCAGGTTAGCGTTATCCGCTACCAGTATTTTAG